>CM052121.1:4054329-4087668 GCA_028454245.1 Halictus quadricinctus | reverse complement strand
TCGATGAAGACTTGAAACTAGTCCCGGACAATTGCACGATCTACTTGTTGTTAAGGAACGAAACTTCTGTGCAGAATAAGACATTTAAGATTCGTATTGTAAGCACGACTACTACCGAAAGCCCGACTAGTTACCGAAGCCGGTATGATTATTACGGATGATTATTAATACGAAATAAACATTTTCTATCTGTATTGCAACAAACTGGAGTGAAATAGAAATTAATTTTCTTTCTTAATATGTTTAACAAATTGGAAGTAATATAACAGTATTTTGAAAATCTTCTAATGTTTTTACGGTTTTAAATTAGGCCTACTCATTTTTGTCATAAATGCATAAAATCCGCAGTCTAGTTATTGAACATGGTGCCCGTATAGAATTTATTTCGAGGCTTTGCGAATTTAATTAATGACTGTTTGGGACCGAACAGATCAGAGTGTGTCTTATCGAAACAAAAATAAAAACAACTTAAATTAGAAACTAAAGGAAGAACAAATTGTACGATTTTTGGTACTTGTGTTAATGCGGGTTAATTAGGTAGACTCCCGAACAGTGTTAGCCCCACGGCCCCAAAATTAATGGTCCGCCGCTGACTGGAAACCTGTCTTTTTTTTTTGTGGTCAAAATTATTTTAGCGTTATTACAAGGTTCGAGAAATTTTCGCCAGTAAACATTAGCCGAGCTCCTATTGTCTCAATAAGTATCGAGCGTCACTGCAATTCTATGAAAGGTCTGCTCACGAACGAAAATAAAGACGTAACGCATTAAATTAACGTATGACGTAAACAAAACTCGTTTTTGTAGTCGATCTACGCATCCGTTATGAAATAGTGTTCCGAAGCAACAGTCGTTTCATGCTAACCGTACCGAGCACAAAATGTGACTATTATACGTACATTTACAGTTATAGTATTTTATAAAAATTATAGAACTGAATTTATTTTAGTTTCTCGCAATTTTTGTACGTGATTGAACGAAGAAATTCGTTTAATTCATTCTAATGGCAGCATCTTCGTAACTTCAATAATTAAAAAATAAAACTTGTGAAACCGGTCGTTTATTTGACCGATCGTGATACGGTTATTGTTAATTGTAACAATTGAGTATATGGCTTCCATTGGCAATTGAATTCGCAAGAGAATTGATTACAATGTTCGAAAGCCTTGCAATGTTTACCATTTGTAAAGCTATCGAATAGATAGAAATAATAATCTTCGTAAATAACAAGACACACTTTGTGCATATATCCGCTAATTAATATATTACACATTGTATAATATTTTACGTTTCCGAAATAATAAAAGCTTCTGAATCTTTATTTTATTTTTTAAATACACAGGCGCAACGAAAGTATTCGAACGCCCTTTAAAACGGTCTAACGTTTTCTTTTAAATTGAACCAAACGATCCGACTTTTTTTGAGCAATTAGAAGAATTGGTTTACCGAACGACGCGCAAGAAAGATTTTGAAAAAATTGCAACTGCTAGGAATTACAGTCAACCCTGTTTTTGTGCGATAGATAGGGACCGCATAAAAGAAACCGCACAAAAAAATATTCAGAAACTTCATAAATAGCTATAACAAATAATTTTTGACAACATATTAAAAAAAAGTCTTATTTAGATAATATGTCAAAGATTTACGAAATAGCGAGAAAGTGCTTTCCAAACAAAATAAATAATTAAATTACACGTGGAAACATTAAAAAAAATTTAATTTCTCATTTTAAACATGGAGAAATTTTCAAAATGCACATAATTCGATACTACTCGTGGTCGAAAACGCGCATCTTCTTGTGACGAGAACATTACAAGGGTGTTATAATGTCAACACCGTTGGCATTCATGTACCGCATAAAAAAAAAGATCGCATAGAAAAGGACCGCACAAAACCAGATTTGACTGTATAAGAGCAAATAAAAAGGCACTTGCCAAAACTTTTTTATTTGAGGCTGTTATGAAAATTTAAAATATGCGTTTTGTAGATCTATGTTGGCTATGCACATCGATACACACACGAGTCACAAATAGTTAACCAGTTAAGCGTGGAATTTAGTTTTAAAAACCCCTCATAGTGTGCGGAATTAAAATCAAGCAATGACGTGCATACGCGTCGAACGCAAGGCAAAATGGTCCCATTATAAATTTTCTTTTCTATTTTTTTTTTAGTGGTCCTATTTTATAATAATACTCTTATTGTATTTTATTAAAATTTCGAGTTTTTATAGTCAATGGTAATACGACGAGTATACACGTCGAACGCACCGTAATAGAGATTTGGTTTGACGTGTATACACACGTCAAACACACTTAGCTGGTTAAAAGGTTTTTGTCAGTTTCTGCTTAAAATCCACAGATTCTAACCTCTTTCGATGCGTGCCGTTTCGATTTGCGTCAACCGATTTCGATGAAATTATTGGACTAGAGACTTACCGTTCCCCGTTGGTCGTCCATGCCTCTTTCCGGGTTGTTATTCGACACTCGCATTATCACAAATGTTACACCACGACACAACACTACTTAGACCATCCGGTACGGAAGGCAACGCGACAGTGACCCTTCGATTTTCCCCACCCTACGTCTTACTCTCGATTTTCCCCACTCCATTTTCTTAAACCTGGTCCACGGGCCCCGGACCATACCGCGAAATACCATAACCTCCCCCCGTACCTCGCGGAGGCTCGAAACCTCCCCACGGTACGACCATACCACCCAAGCCATGACCCTTTTTTAGGCAGGACCGCGAAAAGTCGTTTGTTCCCTTTCCAGTGATCCCTTTTCCAATTTACCCGTGCACGGTATTTTTTGCACGGTTATCGACATATCAATCACCCCATTTACCTCCTCAAACGAGTAACATTCCAAATAATTTATTTTATTATCATTGAAGCTATAAAAGTACCATTTGTCATAGTTTCTAAGAATTTATCGTTTGTTATTGAAAGAAAAGCGTGGATATCGAGCTCGTTATCAAGATTATCTTCAATTACAATACATGTTCGAATATATTTCTATCATAGATAATGTTATCTTGCAATTAATTCTGATACCGAGTCGCTATCGGTCTTATAAGAGACATGCTTCATTGGAATCCGACGGATAGAGCAACAGTTGTCGATTCTGGAACGTGTTCGTGTCAATCTCTAAGTACAAGTAAGTTTTCTTACAATATAAAAGGGAATTCATCCGTTACTGACTTTACAATATAGCGTTCACCGCTATATTGGAATATTTCATGGTGGAAACAAGAATTATATGAGAACAGATCAAATCAACGTCTATTTCGATTGAAAAGAAATGGAAATCATTCGCCTTGGTAGACTTCTATATTAGAGATTAATAGATTACATTAGAGACTATTAGATTTTTTATTTCTACAGTGACTCACAGTACATGTTCGTATTAACGAAAATATGAACGTAGATAGTAACGAAAAACACGGACCAATCAGAGCATAGGTTCCGCTGAGATTGTCGTTGGCATTGGCCGGGCCGAAATCCGTCCGTAATAGCCGCGCTCCGATTGGTCCACGTTTTCCATGAATAACTCCTCGACAAAGCCGCGGAGAACATTTTCGTAAAGGAAAAAGTTACTTCGAATGATCTTAGGAATCACCGTTTTCAAGGAAGCACATTTTTGGAACACCCTGTTTATTGCAGTTAATATAAAGATTTGGGCACCAGAAACAGTAGGAGATCGAACGTCCAAAAATTCTCTGTTTCAGATGTTCAAAATGATGTGGGCCTGCGGGTTCGTGTTGGTGCTGTTGCTTCCACAGTTCCCATCGATCCGAGAGATCGATTTCAGCGAGACCGACTTATTCCCGTCGACTTCGATCGATTCCTGCGGCGAGGAGGACACCGTCAACCTGTCGCGTTTGAATCTCTCGACGATTCCGACCCACGTGATCAGGAGTGGCAAAATTCGGCACGTTGATCTGTCATTTAACAAGATACAGAAGGTACCTAACAGCTTCTTCCGCGACGTTCCGAACATAGAGTGCCTGAACCTGACCGGTAACGTGTATTCACCGAGAATGATCTTCGGTGGTAGCAATTCAGACAGCTTGAAGACACTGATTCTGGATCGCGTAAAAGATCAATGGGGGTATAATCCGTGTACGATGACAGGATACTTTCCAAACCTGGAAACTCTTCATCTGAATGACGTCTCACAATGTACGATAGACGAGTCTTTCCAGACTAATCTTCCTCGGCTTACTACGCTATTTCTGATGGACTACGGCTATGACTCACATAATCAATGGCGACTGCCGTCTACTTTGCGACACTTGCATTTAGAGGGATCCAGATTCAGTTCATATACCGTGAATACAATCGATAACCTGGAGTCTTTGTACCTCGGCAGGTTTAATTACGTCAATGGGTTGAGTATACCCTCTCAAACCGCCAACCTACAAGTTTTGTCGTGCAGGAACTGTTCTTTGACCATAAATTCAATAAACCAAATTTTCTATTACTCCCGAAGACGTTTGAGGCTGCTGGATTTCTCGCACAACGATCTTTCTACTCTGCCTGAGAACATGTACCAGCAGGCGTACAACCTAGAGAGCTTGCTGTTGAGCAACAACAGCATCACGAAAATGCCGAACCTGCAAAGACTTCCGGGGCTACGGGAATTGATGTTGAACGACAACCGGATCGATCATGTCGTGGACCTGAGGTCCAATTCCTTGAAGATGTTGGGTCTTCGGGGCAATAATATCTCCAGAATTAGTAACACCACGTTCCAGAGGCTTCCTGCACTCGAGGTGCTAGACCTGTCGGGAAATAAATTGGCCTCCTTGCCAGTTGACTGGGCACGTAGTTTGAAGAACCTTCTGTCCTTGAACCTCAAGTCGAACCTGTTCGCTAAGCTCTCGGACACGTCCCTGACAACGGCCACCAGCGACCTAAGGCACCTGTTCATGAAAGGAAATCTGTTCAACAAGCTTGTCGAGCAAGACTTGAAACTAGTCCCGGACAATTGCACGATCCACGTTATGTGAAGCGACGAACCCGCGTATTAAATCGTCGCCATTGAAGTCACGATTGCTTGCGATCGGAGGAAGCAGATTAGTTAGTTAATTTTTGGAAGGCTTATCCCAAGAGGATTTAAAATAATTTCTATGAGCCGTAATAAAAATAAGGTTATCATCAAATGGAGGTTACTCATGATTACATAGAAGCAACGAGTAACCGTACAAAAATTGTAAAAATATGTATTTACTATTGTTAAATAAATTCTATACATTTTGGGTTTTCTTTTGGGGAATTTTCATCTACTAGAGAAACGGCAATGACCGTCACCTTGACCTTGAGGAACAATTCTTCCTGCCATTGAACACGCCCCGCGAAACCGTACAAGTTTGTACAAAAAATTGCACTTACAGCTAAATAATTTTTGAAGAAAGCTATTTTTTGAAAAATCCCCGTATCAAAATATGCAGGTGAAAATAAGGAATCAAATAAAGAAGAGTTTTTGAAAGTAGCCCTGGTAATTCCTGAGAAACGGTTCGTTTAATGTGAAAAAAACATAATTTTCAGATAACCTGATTCAACGTTTAGGAAAGAAAATATTTGCAAATTTCAGTGCATAGGTAATGACGTAACCTCGGTGCATTACTGCACCGTACTACTCATCAGATATGGGCGATCTTGAACCTGAGAATACGCAGAGAGAAGTTAGCTGAAAAATTGAAATTCGAAATTTTTCAACAAATAAAAGTCCGATTCTCTTTAATTTACGATTTTCAGCTGTGTCGGAGGAAACAACAATCGCGAACAAGTTTGCTTGCGTCTGCCGCGCTTGATAGGATATCTAACTTTGTAATTAGGTATTGTCGCCATTATTATTACTAATGCTCTTGTTAATATTGCGACTGCATTCGACTTGATAATGTTTATGACAACTTCTTTATCTATGGCCAATAGCTATTTATATCGAACACTTCCGGTGATATCATGACTGCGTTTAGATGAAAGCCATTCTGTTATCTTATGTGCCTGATGTACAAAAAATAAGTGCCGCGACCATTACAGCGTGATTCTACATTTCTAGATCAGTTGGAGAATTATAAACAAATTTTGCAGCAAAAAGGATTGTAATGTAGATTTTTCAGAGAAACACTTTTTAATTGCACCGTGTAGTACCCGTCGCGAGGACCAAAAGTCTCGACGGAACAACAGGTTGCAAATGATGTGTTCAACAGTGCGATGAGTGATAGGCATTTGAAGTTAGAATTTCCTAAAGTATTTCTTTAAATACATCAAAATACAAAAATTTACATACAAAAGATTTACATAGAAAAATCCGTGTGAGATAACAGGATATTTTCCGAACCTGGAATCTCTATACTTGAACGAAATAAAAAAATGTTCCATAGACGAATCTTTCGAGAAGAATCTCCCTAAGCTTACTACGCTTTATCTGATGAAATGCGGCTCAAACCTATACTATAAGGGCAGGCGTCTACCGGCTACTGTGAGACACTTGCATACACAGGGAACCTGGTTCGATGGATTTTACAATAATGAACTGCATAACCTGCAGTCTCTGTACCTCGACGGGTATAAATACGTCAGTTTAATTATACCTACTAACGCCATCAACCTACAGATTTTGTCGTGTAGGCACTGCTCTTTGGATTTGAGAGCAATAGATAAATTCTTTAACGATCCCTGAAACGCTTTGAAGCTACTCGATTTGTCGCACAACTATCTCCCCTATCTACCTGAGGCCATGTTCCAACACGCGAACAACCTAGAAAACTTGCTGTTGAGTAACAACCAGTTCACTAAAACGCCGGATGTGCAAAACCTGCCGCGGCTACGGGGTTTGGTATTGAGCCACAATCGGATCCATCAGGTCGCGGACATGAAGTCGGATTCCTTGAAGATGTTGAGTCTTCGAGGCAACAATATCATCACAATCAATGACAACACATTCCAGGAACTGTCTGCACTCGAGGTGCTAGACCTGTCGGAGAATAAACTGACCTCTATGCCAGATGCGTGGGCGTCTGGTTTGAAGAATCTCGTGACTTTGAACCTCAACTCGAACTTCTTCGTGAGTCTCTCGAATACGACCCTGATGACGGCCATCAGCAATCTAAGTCACCTGCGCATGATAAGAAACCCGATCGAGAGGATCCTCGTAGAAGATATTCTTCTTCTCCCGAATAATTGCACAATACATATGATGTTAAACGGCGGAACTGCTAATGAAAAGTCGAATGATGACTAAACACGGTCTCGGTATATACTTTACGGCGAGGCTTCGCAAATTTAATTAATAGTTGCTTCCGATCAAGGAAATTAAGAGTTTATCTCCGGCAATACTAATGTATCAATTTTTAGTAATACTTTACTTCGAAGCCATGTAAATTCAGTTAATGTTTGTTTGCGATCTAACGATCCAGAGTGTAAATGTATTCGGCAACATTATTGTGGGTAGAGTCCGCCAACATGACGCCAATATGGTCGCGGCGATAAACTTTCGAATCTAATCTCAACGGCGTTGGAGTTCTGCTACTTGGAACTTTGCTGCGAGTAATCTGAACTATCGACAAATATGTCTTTCCGTTAAGTTTATTAATTACATTAAATTAAATAAGTTTAATTTAAGTAATAAAGTCAACCACTGCAATCTTTACGTGCGAATATTGTTAGCATTTTTCATGAACTTGTAACTGGAGCGTTGCGTAATAAATCAATCATTTATTAGAAAACTGGAAACGAATTTATTCGCTTTGAACACCGAGAGGAACGTGAAAATGAACAGGCTGGACCAATAACTATGACCACTTTGAATATTTCCTTGTTCTGCGCGATGAATGATGTGGCCACCTATAAAGTAACGATAATTCCGTGGAAAGTTAACGCTGAGGTGTCCCAGGGCCGTAAGGCCCGCCAGCGTGCCCTGCACCATTTTCTCACCTGACGTCCTCGAGCGATACGAAAGCTCCTTCCACCAACCAGTCCCAATAATCGACAAGTTCCAGGACTCCTAGGGGCACACAGTGCTCGGTCGCTTATGGTAGGCGGCAGAAAATTAATAACTTCTAAACTAATTCATTTTCGACCTAAGACCACTAATACATTTCTAAGAAAGATGCAATGGTACATCGATTAATGACAAAAAAGTATAATGTTCCCAAAAAAAAAAAACATTGAAGCATTCTCCATTTTCTTATTAGATAAAAACCTTTTTGCTATTTTTCTTTATTGCTATTTATTGTCGTGTTATGGCCGGTGGGCCGGTTGTTTTTCGCAGCGAAACATTTCGGACTAGATAAGCCGCGGTGATCGTGATACCCCTGCAAACTTGAGCCCGGAGAGATAGTCTTTCTGGAACGACGCTCTTTCTCAGCAACTATATCCGACAAGGGCCGGATTAACCTAACAGTCTTGGGCCCCAGTGTCACATTAACCAATAGTTAAGGAGACCATGTGCTTAGGGCATCAGAAGAATTCTGGGTGGCATCATAGAAAATTTCTGAATTATACTTTATAATTAGAAAGAACTAGAAAATGGTGCTGTAGATGAACTCTTGCGGTTGGAGCAGAATAAATTCTTAGATTGAAAGATTTGACTGGGGCGCATCAAAGTTTGGAAAGATCGTCGCGTCGATGCGCAAAGGGTCAAATTTGTTGGCCGATGAGGTGAATTAGTAATTTTAATTAGAAATTTGTCGATTATTGGAACACGTCGGTAGAAGGAGCTTCCGCAGCGCTCGAGGACTTGGGGTGAGAAAATGGTGTAGGACTTGCTGGCGGGCCTTACGGCCCTGGGACGCCTCGGCGTTAAATTTCTTCGGTATTATCGCTACTTTATAAGAGGCCTCATCAAACAGTTCGCAGGACACAACGTGGTGAGTCGTTCGAAGGTTCCGGATCGAAGTGAGGGTTTGCACCGTGAAAAATCAACTGTCTTCAACCGTGAGTTGCATCTTACAAGTAATTGTTAATAAACTATAGTTTATTTACTCTAGAACATCAAAATGTTAATGATTATATACGTGTTAAAATAACTTACGAAGGAAAAGAACGACTAACGAAGCCTAACGAAGAAAATGTTTATTTTGTCATAGTAACATCTATATAATCCGTATTACATGCATACAAGCTATACAAATGTTAACTAAAAGTATGAATAACCGGATTTTTCAACATTTGTATAGTTTATATCCATGTAATACGGATTATATACATGTTAACATGGCAAAATACACATTTTCTTCGTCAATTACAAGACACAGAAAGTATATTCATCTTGATGTTTCTACTGTTTCAAATTCCATCCACCCATTTTTACCATAAATGCGTCAAATCCGCAGTCTAATAATTATAAAGCAATTTGTCTGCATCGTATTAAAATTATTTTGTGATTCGTAATTCGGCTCGTTGATTCGATTAAATAGCAATGTAATTCGCAATTCGGGTGTCGCATTCAATTGAACTAAAATACAATTCGTTTTCACAATTGAAATACGATTACAAAACAGATATTACAACAGTAACTGCCCAGATAGTCAAATCTGTTCCGTGCAAATTTTGATCAACGTTTTTCATCGTACTTTGCGAGAAAAAGGCGGTCATTTTGGTGGAATTTTCCAGCAGAATTTCCCTCCTATTTGCAACAAATTTGCCATCAAAACTTGTCGGCAAATGCTAAGCCTAATGTGGAAACAGATGGATCGGTAATTGAGTGCATAGTTTGCAGTCGCAATACCATGCCAAATCCATGCCAAACCTTGCCCCCGTTCTGTAATTAAATTACACTGGTGATTAGCGTAATCGGCAGTTGAATTAATTGAATGACTCGAATTACGTAATGCGACTAGTATATAGTTCATTTACTATGTAAAAGTCAAATATAATATAATTCAATTACGTAATTCGAGCACAATGTATTTCAAGTAGTACAACAACTCTGCTGTTCCAGATGACGACGGACCGTTACTGGAAATTGTTACCCATGTTGTTGTTGACGTTGCAATCGATAATGGGAGATCCGAGTACGCAACGCAGGTATCCGCCAAGCACACCGAACCCTGAGATCGAGCCAGTAAAGCCCGTTTGGAGGAAGCCCCCTTTGCCTCCGCCGACACTCCCTCCGACAGAACCTGGAACCTGCTGGGAATCCGGCAATGTGGTGCTGCGGTTGTCGGGGATAGGTATGCGTTTCGTCGGCGACGGTGTGGTGAGTAGTCCGCGGGTGACGGAGCTGCACCTGGACAACAACGAGATCACCGAAGTGTGCGCCAGCGCCTTCGAAATGGTCCCCCGTCTAGAAACGTTGAACCTGTCGTCGAACAACATCAGCATCGACCGGTTGTTGCACTTCGGGGAGCACAAGGGGCTGCTCCGGCTGATCCTGGACGACAACAAGCGTCGGAACTGCAACAACTTGGAGTTAAAGAATATCTACAAGCCACTGCCGAACCTGAGGGAGTTGTCGTTGAGACGGTCGTCTGTGACGGTTTTCGCCGTGTCCTTGAACAAGTTCGCGCCTAGTCTGGACCGTCTGAGCCTGTCCGGGAACGAGATCGAATCGAGCGAGTTCCTGAAGGACACGCCGAAGACACTGAAGCACCTGGACCTGAGCGAGAACAAGATCTCAGAGATTAGCAGCGGCTGGCTGCCGAAAAGCTTGATGGAGCTGAACGTAGCAGGGAACAGGATCAAGGAGCTGTGCGCCGAGAGCTGCGAGACGTCTTCGCTGTCTCTCAGCCAGCTGACCATGTTGAAGACACTGAACGCGTCGGGCAACGCGATCGCCACCGTCCAGGCGGATGCGTTCCACGACCTGACGAGCTTGACTATCCTCGACTTGTCCAAAAACAAGTTCCACCAGCTGTCCGAAACTCTCTGGGACAAGTCTCGGCATATCCACGAGCTGTACCTCGCTAAGAACCAGCTGACCGCGGCCCCCAAACTCTGCCATCTCGGTAGACTCCATCGACTCGACCTCAGCGGAAATTACATCAACGCCGTGACCGAGGCAAACTTCTGCAACAGCCTCACCCACCTTGAATTTCTTTTCCTGAACAACAATCTCATACTCGAAGTGAACAGCGCCGCTTTCAAGAATTTCTACGCTCTGCGCATGCTCGATTTGTCCGACAACCTGTTGACCACCGTGCCCTCGAATCTCATCACCTTCACGAACCTGAACGTGCTGTTCATGAGGAACAATAAGGTCAACACTCTGGAGAACCTCGCCAAGGAGCGGGGCAACCTGCAGAAGTTGCATCTGCAAAAGAACCCGTTGCTCTTTATCAATACAACCTGGATCAACTCGAACAATCTGCCGTACCTTCAGATTATGCTGCAGGACCAACCGGAGAGCCTGTCGGATGAGGACAAGACAGCCAAGGACAATTTTCAGAAGGAGAATGAGTCGAACTGCGACGAAGACGAATTAGCAACGGGTAGGTTTTACAGAGTCCCTTGCGGATGTGGATTTTTTCAAGTATTGAGGATATTCTCTTCTGAAAACTATGGTAGATCATGTAGGAAAGTCTTCAAGAGTAGCAAATATAAATGAGCAGGTTATGAGAAAATTCAGATGGTACAATCGAGTGACTCACCCTGTATGTCCAAGTTTTAAAGGAAATAAGAAAAAATTGTGAATTGCATCGTGTTTGAACTCATTTCAATCGGGAAAATGTCACAAACGTGTTGGTCAATGCTTTACGAACATTTAGATTAGAAACCAAACAAGTTATATAAGAATTATCTTGAATTATCTTCGGAATTAATTTGAGATGCAATTCAATTAAACATATTTCTAATGGTTTTTAATGTTTTCAAAATGTTTCTTCTCTTAACGTTCCAGGACAATTCGACACAACAAGTGGACTACAGTTGGTGGCGTCGACGAGGACTCTTGGCTTATACTGATCAGATAAAATACTAATACATTATTTTGCTTGAAACACACTAATACCAGATTAATATCGGCGATTTGTACAAAGAACTCTGCCAAAATAAATATTGCTTTTCATAAGACATATGTAAGAATTAATTTTTACCAAAAGATTGTGTCGTTGTTTGTATGCGATGATGAATGTAATTCTCTATAAAAATTGTAAGAATTGCATTTTGCAAAGAAATTTTGTTGTGCAAGCTTGAATAAATTCATTTATTTTTTAATTTCACCTCTAAAAGTTTCTCATACGAAAACACATAATAAACAACATATTTTTTCTAGATCTTCTAATTTCTGAAACATTGAAAAAAAATTGATTTCAAGCCCCAACTACCAATAAGTAAAACATGCAATCTGCACATTCTTCTAGAAATTAGCTTTGATTAAAATTTCGTCAAAGTCTGCTTGCATAATTTGCATACGCAACATTGCATGCTATAAAATCCTCTGTTAGGCACTTGTATCGCGTTTCATGGCTGACTAAGGCGGTAATATTCCCCTTGAGAACTGTTACCAGCCCCCTCCCCCCGTTGACCTTGAATCAGCAGCCAGGACCGTGATATATTAGCTGATCTAGCCACATTATGCCCTGATCAATTCAGGAGCAGCGGTCTGTTAGATCAACGTCATCATTCTGCGACAGAAATTGATTAAAAGTGAAATTTTCTATCACGCTCCTCGCATTTATCGTTCGGATCGATCATCCTCAGCTTTGAATATAACTGAATATTACCTAGTCCCTGAATTTTAATAAAAAAACGAAAAAGATTTTGTAACATCGTTTTCTATCACATTACGCTTCAATCATTGCCGCGCTTCCCAACCTTCTCAATTTCGTCAATTTTTTTATCGATATACACAAAAAAGCAAATGTCAACTTAAAAAGTCACAAAGCTGTGCGTAAACCGTCCACAAAATTCTGATTACAATGAAAACACTGCAATCAGTTCAACTACGCTAATTCGAGTTTCGTTTCTAGTGTTTTATTTTTGATGGTTTACGGAACCTTGAATTCGAATTCCGCGCGGAATTTCCTGCGTCTTCGGCGCGATTTGTCAAGTGTGAAAGTAGAGTAAATGGTAAAGAAATGTGTACGAATATTGTTTATTTAGTGTCTTAGCAACATTTTCAAGTTTTCCGTCTCCGTACGTCGAAGGAAAAAGAGTATTACCGTCAAATTACTACTACAGTCCACCTGACCGTGTCGACGAGACGGAACATAATCTTTCTCACCCTGCTCATTCGGATCATAAATTTGAAGTGGCAAAATATGAAAGAAAACCTTGTATCCAATGTTATACATACGAATATTAAATCTACATTATAGAATACTAATGTAAAGTACACTTACAAATTTTTCAGAATCATCTGTTCCTCCGTCGGATCCACAGCACGCTATTATTCACTCACGCGAATACGTCCGAATAATTGGACCACAATCACTAAACTTTACACAACACACTTAACGAAATCGTGACAGCGAACGAGAAGGAGAATTACTCCGACTACGAATTAAATAATACTGTGATTTTAACCGCTTCACTCCCATGGACGTGCGACGGTTACATTATACTACGCAGGTCAGACGCCGTGGGTCTATAAACACCAGATACAAAAACAGGAAATTCCGGGAAACGGGGTCGGCACCTCTGCCGCCAGAATTTGTTTACCTCGGTTTTGTATCTACTGTTTACAGGCCCTCGGCGTCTGATCTGCGTAGCATAACCTGACCGCAACACATTCGCGGGAGCGACGCGGTTAAAATCGCAGTATTATTTTGTTCGTGATCGGAGTAACTTGTTCTCGATTTCCTAAACTGTGTTGTGTAGTGTAGGCTCCGAAAAACGAGGACAATTATTCAGATGAACAGATGATTCTGAAAAATATGTAAGTGTACTTTACATTGGTATTTTGTAATGTAAGTAAAGTAGTATAACAGTAGCTCTAAATTCGTCTAATGTTTTTACTGTTTTAAATTACACGCAATAGGTGACGCACCGAGATTTTGAAAAAGAACTCGATAATTGTTTTCGTTTCATTAACGGATACTATGGAAAATAACATCTTGTTTAACTACAGACTTTTAGATTATAATCTAGATAGGAAAAAATATAATATAAACTTAATATATACTTGTATGATATATACTTGGAAAAAATATCCAATTTGGTCATTAATAAAACGATTGATGAAAATTACAATGATTATTTCGCGTCTGCTAATTATGACGATAACAATGCGTGTATCTGTAACAGCGCCGATGAAGTTAGGTTAGGTATGTCGTGCGTCCGTTAGAATTGACGTTAGCTCCAAAAGATAGAGCTTACATTGTTGTGTTTTATCATTTTTATTTAACACGACGAATAGTTTGTTTCATTAATTAAACAGTCTATCGCGTTGGTGTGCTATGAAATATCTCTAGACGGGAAAGTCCTTGTTTCTCGAATCTAGGGAGCATCCTCTGTCGGGGATTCCCTGACTCATTTCACATCTGTGCACGTATCTAGAAGTAACTCGTTCATTCGCACCTAGATGGCGAAGCGATCACTATATGCGTGGGGAACCGACTCTGACGTTACTCTTTTTGAACAGGTATATTTCCGGTGAACTTACTTGCGAGCTGTACAAGGATGGAGTGCTCGATCTTTGCCAATGTATCCCGTCAAAAGAAATCTAATAGAGTAAAATCAGGTGAGCATGCTGATCAATTTACTACGCCTTCACGAGCGATCCAACGTTTACGATCATTTTGTATATCGCGCCGAATGGTCAGCTTCGTTGTTCGGGAGGGAACTGTGATTGATTGATGCTATCACCAGGTTGAACAGTAACAAATAATTCACTTTATTAACGTGAAGATAACAATACTTTGTGGACTGTATATGTATATTGCGCGATTGACTATCACAAGAGGATGGTCTCTTGTCTCGAAACTGTATGAAGACAGTGGCCTTAAGGGAAGTGCTAGGACTTCGGTGTATGCTCTAAATCTAGACTGTACGAATACAGTGGCCGTAAGGGAAGTACCAGGACTTCGGTTTCTTTTCTGAATCTGCTCGCGCTTGCCAAACACCGATATTTAAACCAACTTGTCAATGGGCGGTGACTTTACTGGCCAACGCCCACGATGGCAGAGAAAGTGGTGGAAAGGAGTAGTAAACATTTGGCAAGCTGAAATTACGGAAAAACCCGGACTCAGGCGGCGCAACGCAGGTAAGGCCCGTCCGGTGACACATGACAATGAGGCAAGTATTTTTATGGTGACGGGTGAAAACGGCTATTTCGGAAGTAGAAAATAAGGAAGCGCACGTGCACGTGTCATAAACTACTTCCCGAGTCCTAATCCCTGAAGCGTGATTTTTACGGTCCCGGTTGTAATTGACCTTTGTAAAGATTCCGTTCTCGGAACATTTGTTTGCCAAATGTGCAAGACGGGCACTTCGGAAAGGCTAATAAACTGACCCTCGAGGGTCGCACAAACACATTTTCTAACAAATAGATATCTACTAGACGGGCTGCCATAGCATAACGTACGTCGTGTTGATACCAGATCGGGTTACGATTATCGGTATTTCGTGGGAAAAGAAATTTCAATTCATTTTCAAGAGATGTAGCGTACTTTTCTATCATTTGGGGCACCATCGAGAAGAAAAAACAGTTATATCAACATGGACCAGAAAAGATTAGTTTCCGAGTTATTAAAGTTTTTGTGCCACAATTATCGGTCACGTCGTCGTAAAGGCATCAACAATGTTTTCGAAGTAATCGCCGGGTCTATGTTTACTTATTTTATGTATGTATGACTTAGACCGCTTCCATAATCACCGACACAGTTGACGTTTCGCAGCTGAACGCGTCGAAGTTCACATCGTGTCCCGGAGTGATCTCGAAAGGGGATGATGCTGCGCCCGCAGCCAGACCCTAACCGTCCCCCGTTTATGGCTCCTCGGGGTTTACCGTCGTGAAACGCGGGGCAAGTGCCAGCGGGAAGAAACTACGATCCCCGAAACCGGCAAACTTTTCATCCCTTTTCTGGAGTCGTGGGGGAAGGTTCGGCGAGTTGCTCGATCCAGTTTCAAGGTTTTTGCGGACGGTGAGCGGTCCGTGTCAGGGCAAACAAAAAAATATAGTTTTCGTTTCGCCGCGGAAACGGATTGTAGCGGAGCCAGCGGAAAAACAGGGGATCGCTCTCAGGGTTGGATGAAAGGGACGCTCCCGTTGATATCCCATCGAGCGAATAGCTCCTAAGTGCACAACATTCCTTTCGTTTTTGCTGACCCCCGGCTTCCGCCTAGAGTGCTCTCCGCCTAATGTGTCTCGCCACGGCTGACAAAGGACCCCGAGGAACCGGCAGCCATGTTGTTTTCGGTCGGTCGAGTCTGGCCTGGACTCTGGACAGCCTAACGCGGGCTGTCCCTGTGAGTAACGTTGTGGAATTATTTAACAAATTGATTTCTTCGGGTACATATTATTAAGAAAGAAACGGCTACAAATTTTGATGTTATTTTTATAAAGTACTATAAAATAGTCATTTTTAGTGCTACGTAGACCTAGTGTTAAGACAGACCTTCTGTTACCACCAACATGTCACGAACCAACTCAACTTGCATCAACGTTCTCCATCAATGACCTCTCCAACACGCAAGGTCATCAAAATCCTCGAAGAGTCCTGCATTTCGTCTATATAATCATCGAACTACTCACGGTATCCTCGTCATGAACCCATGGGTCCGGCTGGCAATGCTCAGGGTCGACGGTGTACTAGAAGTCAGCCCGTACCCCACGAAGACAGACAAACAGTAGAAAGAAGAGTGTAACTGTGACGATGGTGGTGGTGTCGTTGGCGGCGTTGGAAGAGGGTGGACGAATAGGTCTGACGAAACGCATGCGCTTCCTTGAACGGTGGCGCTGGCAGAGGGTGGATGCCAAAGTGTGAGGAGGACGGTGTCGGACCTCGGTTGTCGGAGGGGGTTGAAAACAAAGATCCAATAACATAGAGAGAGAGAGAGAGAGAGAGAGAGAGAGAGAGAGAAGGAGAAAGAGAGAGAGGGAGGGGGATAGAGCCGAAGAAAAAGCGAGATCGCGTTCCAGGGATGGTCGCTAGACCGATAAAGACGCGTCCCGGGGCCGCGGGGCGCGACACTGGTGGCTCGAGCGAGACAGCGTCTATCGTCGGTGGTATCGCGAGGGGCGGGGTGAGGGGTGGCGCTAAAGCTGAAGGAGGAGGGGGCGCGAGAGAGGAGGGGGAGGGGCGCGTCTAGCCGGCTCGGGAGACTCGGCGCTGCCAGCCCTCCCTCCACCCGACCGCCTCGCTCGCTCCTCTAGCTCGCACGGTTTCTCTCTCCTCCTCTTTCAGTGTTCGTTCGAACACGGCCCGGTACGGTTCTGTCGCCCCGTGTGCGAGCAAGGATCCTGTTCGTGATGGGAGCTCGCTGCTGCCGCGTTGGTGTCGGCGACAGCCCCCGATAGCCGATCGCCCGGATGTTCGTTGGCCTCGACGCAGGGTGACAAAGATACGCGCGGCGACTCGTCCGGTGTTCGCGTTTTCTCCTCTTCTTCCGTGTTTCTTTTCTCCCATGGTGTTCTCCGACCCGATCCGTCCGGCGAGACTCATCGAGGTGCTCGACAACTTCTAAGTGCGCGACAACGGGAACGAGATAGTAGTAGGAAAGTGTGTGATCTCTCTCTCTTTCTCTCTCTCTCTCTCTCTCTCTCTCTCTGTCTTCGTCCCTAGCGTTTATTACAAAGGGGGACGGTGGGTGACGAAAATCGTTTTTCGTGGTGCCGAGGATAAGAGAGAGATATCTCCCCGTTGTTTCCCAGGAGCAGACACCTTGAAGATGTCCGGCAATTATAGCGTCCGGTGCGAGCCGGGCCTGGTCGTGCCGTTGTGGAAGCCCTCGGAGAACCTGAATCTCTCGGACTTGATCATCCGCGGGGTGGTGTACTTCCTGATGCTGTTGTATTTGTTCATCGGGGTGTCGATCATCAGCGACCGGTTCATGGCAGCGATCGAAGTGATCACGTCCAAGGAGAAGGAGCTGGTGGTACGCCGGCAGGGCAAGGAGCCGCAGATCGTGGTGGTGCGGGTGTGGAACGAAACGGTGGCGAACCTGACGCTGATGGCGCTCGGCAGCAGCGCGCCCGAGATTCTGCTGTCGATCATCGAGATCTGGGCGAAGAATTTCCAAGCGGGCGAGCTGGGACCCGGTACGATCGTTGGATCGGCCGCGTACAATCTGTTCGTGATCATCGCGCTGTGCGTGTTCGTGATACCGAACGGCGAGACCCGGAAGATCAAGCACCTGAGAGTATTCTTCGTTACCGCCACATGGAGCATCTTCGCCTACGTCTGGCTGTATCTGATATTGGCGGTGGTCAGTCCTGGTGTCCTCGAGGTCTGGGAAGGCGTGCTGACCTTCTCCTTCTTTCCGGCTACCGTTCTGACCGCGTACGTAGCCGACAGACGATTGCTGATCTACAAGTACCTGCACAAGGGGTACCGGATGAACAAGAGGGGCGTGATCGTGCAGGCCGAGGCCGGGGACTCCGACGGCGGGGTGGAGCTCGAGATCAAGCCCCAGCAGGACGGTTTCCACAACATGATGGACGGCGACACGCCCGAGGCCAAGGAGTTCGAGCAGACTCGCAGGGACTACATCAAGACCCTGAGGGCTCTGCGCAAGAAGTTCCCCACTCAACCGCTCGAGCAGCTAGAGGTGATGGCCCACGAGGAAGTGTTGGGTAAAGGACCGAAGAGCAGGGCCTTCTACAGGGTCCAGGCCACCAGGAAGATGGTCGGCGCCGGGAACCTCAGCAAGAAGATCAGCGAGAGGGCGCAGAGCGATCTGAGCGAGGTCAAGGCCGAGCTACAACGCCAGGAGGCCGAGAGCATCGACATCGAGAATGTCAACGCTATGAGGATCTTCTTCGAGCCTGGACATTACACCGTGATGGAGAACGTCGGGACATTCGAGGTCGGTGTCACCAGGGCTGGCGGAGACCTGTCCAAAGCATGCTCCGTTGATTATTGCACCGAGGATGGCTCCGCCGAGGCTGGCTCCGATTATATCAGTGCCAAGGGCACGCTGACCTTCGACCCCGGCGAGACCAAGAAGACCATCAAGCTGTCGGTTATCGATGACGAGTTGTTCGAGGAGGACGAGCATTTCTATGTCAGGTGAGGAGAGGTTTTAGGGGATTTTAGAGGTGAGGCAGTAACCACGTGTGCATAGTTTGCTCATTGGTTAATCCAGCATTGAGATGAGGTTTAATTAGGGGATGATGGTTGTTCATGGTCGACAAAACAGCCTGAAAAAAATTGTACATCAAGTTTTAACGGGTTAAGGAGGTTCATTGTCAAGGGGCAGCTTCAATTTTGTAATCTGGGGATTTGTAATCTAGGATTATAATATTGTTATGCGGCGTACAATTTCGTTTGTTAGGTCAAGGTCGTCTGCAGTTTTTTTTTAAATGCAACGTGTACTATTTGACGTCGCGGTTCAAGACGTCGATCGCTAATGTTTTTGAAATGTTCTGATCGAGACAATTATTTAATTACAAATTTCTAGTATAGTATGGGGTTCATTTCGAAAATCAATTGAGATTCGTCTGGTTTTTGCATTGACGCGAAGTCGCACTCGTTTCTCCGTTCCATAAAACAATAACAAAATTCCACATCGAGTTTCAAGAGCTCGTTGTAAAGGGGAGTTTTCGATCTTCGAGTTGATAGTGATTCGAGTGCCGTAAAAAATTTTCGAAACTCCGCAAAGTCTTTGAAAATTGAAAATCATAATTTTCCCGCCGAAAAATCATCTTACCGCTCGTATTCTAGAGCGAACAAATGTTTAAAAAATACACGGTTTAAGACGTTCGCCGCCGCGTCACCCATATGTGGGTGACGGAATTATTTGTGCAGGTTTTAAAATGAATTTTTACGTTGATATATTCATTGTACTAAACTTGATTATGATCTGTAACATGCAAGAAAGTTAGAGGATTACTCGGTATCATACATTTAATTTTTTGCAATTTTTATTTCATTAAATAACTTACTTTGATTTTATGGAATTTTTCGGGTTTCTAGTTGGGCGTTCAAAGGGTTAAGGGGTACGAAAATCTCGCTGCAAAATGAGCCAAGGTTTATTTTTTCCTCGAGACCACGCTGGTCTAAGTGTCCAAAATTTTCTGAAAATCGGAACGGAAGAAAAATCGATTTTCGGAAAAACGCTCGAAACCAGAACAGCCCCTAAACTGGATTCTGCGGTGTCATCGTTGCACACCCGTCGCTGCAATCGCTCTACCACAATATTCCCTGAACGGGGGTGGGTTCCCCGTGACCCAGAACCGGATGGGGATGACCGAGTGCCAAATTCGATTCGATGACCGTCCTCGGGGACGCTGACCGTCGCGCGTGGCCGGTACACGCCGATTTCCTACGTCAGATTCCTCGTCGAAATTTTTCGCAAAAAATTATTCTCCTTTTTGTACAGATTAACATTGGCTATCCAATCTCGAACTCGACCAACATTTCGTCCGAAGCGGTTCGAAAAAGTTATTCTCGCCGCGAGATTAGTATCGGGGAAACAATTTTGCCTCGGCGAAGATGAAATTCTTGGAAAATTGAGCCTCTCGATCATGGTGCATTACCGGCAGAGTGATTTCGTTCTCGAAAGCGTTTCGAAACGAAAATATTTTCGCTTCTCTCCTCAAGATTAATACCGGAAAATTGATTTTCGTTTAGCGAAAATCAAATCCTTGGAGAAGTTCCAAATTTCGAAAGATAACGTGTTCGAAAGTGTTCGAAAAACTATCGTGCTCGAGATTAACACTAGAATATTGATTTAACAAGGATGAAATTTTCTGTGGTTCATGAAATATGAAAATCAAGCAATTTCCGTTGTCCAGGCCACTTTCAGAAAGTTCTTCATCTTCTTCCCATACGTTCGAGATGCTGCTCGAAAATTGCAGTTGCAGTTAACACCCGTGGAAAATGGGTTGGCTGCAACGCGATTTCATTTTAATGCGCTTAGGGATTCGAACAGCTCTCTGTAACCATGCGGTGCATGCAAGGAGAAACCTTTATGTTAACGTTAACAATGCGTTTCGACAATGATTGATTTACCCTCGGCTGGAACAATGAATAGGTAGGACATCGATTTTATATTATTTCCATA
The DNA here is from genome assembly GCA_028454245.1 of Halictus quadricinctus. Classification (NCBI taxonomy): domain Eukaryota; kingdom Metazoa; phylum Arthropoda; class Insecta; order Hymenoptera; family Halictidae; genus Halictus; species Halictus quadricinctus. Next base: position 4,066,559 of record CM052121.1, on the reverse strand, counting down.
TCGAGGCTGCAAATTTGATAAACTTCGAACACAACTCATTCGTACGTTCATTCGGTTGCAAGTATGATAAGTTTCAGTAATTCGGTCAAGTCGCTACAAAAATAACGAATTCATCGGAAAGCTTTTAGAAAAATTTCTATTTTCAACACAGAGTGTTGTATTTTGTAAAAAAATTCTCAAAATTCGCTTCCACCGCGCCGAGTGTGCAAAACTAAATTTCGCCGAACGTATTTCCGCGTTCGTCGCCGATTGCTCGTTAATGTTCAACAAATTCGCGCGGAGCGGTATCTTGTTCGGAACGGGAGTGGAATGCGACGTGATGGAAAATTGGCCGGCATTGTCGCGGCGAAGAGCTTTCCGTCAGCGGCTCTGATGATCGTTAAAACGCTTCCGAACGATCCTTTTCATTTTTTATTTATCTCGGTGGCAAGCAGATATTGTTCGCCGACCTCGACCGAGTTCTCCTCTCTGTCTCTCTTCGTCACCATCTCTCTCGTTTCGGGAACGTTTTTCCTCGGGAGTCCAATCCGTTTCGCGAAACAATGAAACATTTTCCGTTCCTTTCTCTCCGCAACACCCCTTTCTCATCGGCCTCCGTCACTTTTCCCGTTTTCACCGTGCGTTCCAATTCACGGACGAGACTCGGCCCTGTTTCAAGGTCCGATGTGTTTCGCGTGAATCGCGAAGACTTCACTGTGTCATCTCTCTATATATGTCGCCAACGCCTCGACGATAAACGTCGCGGAATTAGAACTCTCACACAATTACGTCCTCTGTCACATTTTTCAGCCTGCTGGAAAGTAAAAAATTGGCTTTCTGTGCACTCGCACCTTTCAACAATTTCCAAAAAATAATCAAAATGAAAACTCTCATAAACTTCTTCGTGTGTCAGATTTTTTAGGCTGCTGAGAAGCAGTCGATACAATTCGAAAAAACAATAGAACGAAAACTCTCATACAATTTCGACGTCATTGTCATACTGCTTGGCCCGCTAAAACTGTGCATATTAGAGAGCATAATGCAAAATGCAATAAGACCCTACCGAACCCAAGGAGAAGACGGCAGAGAGTGCCGAAGGAAAATCATGATTATAATTAATAATGGGCTAATTATGATCGTCGGTATCACTGACATCCTCGACTCCTATTGTCCCGGTTCCGCGGCGCAAACGGGAAGCGGATTCGATTCGATCCGAGGCTCCTGAGGGCGTTCGCCGTTTAACCGGCTCGCTGCGATAATAAATTGACAATCATCGGGAAGAGGGAGGGAAAGAGAGAAAGAGAGAAAGAGAGCGGCGTCTCTCAATTAACTCGGGCCGGATGGCGCGCGGCGCAATTTCATTACCGAATAAACTCGTCGCACAAAGGGACACTCCGCTTATTCGCGGTTCCGTCGACGCCGACGTACACGTCGCGGACAATCGCCGTCGATTGATCGATCGTCGAGCCTGGTCGATCCTTGTCCAAGATCACGGGACGATCTCGATCTCGAATCTAAAGCATCATGATTTAGAAGAAATTCTTTTCTTTGGAAATTTTTGTACTTTGTTCAAGTCCTGCCTGAAGTATTCACAATAAATAAATTCAAGCTTGAAGAGTTTAACAATATATTGACGGGGCACTGAATATGCTTACTTTACTTTATAAAAATAACGTTAGTGTATCTAGCCAAATTTCTAGCCATTTCGTTTACAATGTGTACCCAAAGAAATGAACTGTTCTAATTAACAAAGAATTATATAATCTTTTTGTTTCGCACGAAGATTCGATATTGCCGCGATAAACGTTCGATCGTTCTGCAGCGCAGCAATTGATCCGACAGTGTCATTTTCATCAGTAGCAAGATGACAACGCGTTAGAAAGTTCCTCGTTGGTCTAACGGCTCGCATAAGTTGTCGAAACTCGTCGAACGGAGCCAACGTCCCAGTTTCTTGCTCAGTCTGGACGCCGATCTAATTAAAAAGCATGCTAATCGAGGCACCGGGAGTTTCCCGTCGAGTCCCCGGGCTCCTCTGCCATCTTATTTTTCCTCGTGCCATTTTAAAAGCAACCCTCCCCCTCTCCCTCCCCCCCGGGGGACGAATAACATTCGCGACAGCGCTTACTTTGTTCGCGCATCAGCCGGCGGAACGCGCTGCACGGTTTTTCATCCGTAATCCTGTGCAATCGCTTTCTGGATTGTCAGTTTGCATTGTCTCTATCTCTCTCTCCCCCCTCTCTCTCTCCGTGTCTTCTTCTCTCACAGTGTCCCATTGAAATACGTTCCTCGGATTTCCTGGATTTCATCAAGACTGACCCCCGTCGCACTGTCGCGAAAAAAAAAAGAACACAGCTTAGCTGAAGTTTCTTTCGAATTGTTTACGCAATCGATTGCGTAAATCTTCGCCAGCGACCACAATTTTATATCGTAGCTATTGTGTCTCAACGCACCATCAATTTGTTTCTCTTTCAATCTTTATCGATTTTTCAACCCTCTAGATGTTATGCATTCGTGGCAAAACGTATTAGATGGATTTTAAAATTGTAGAGAAAGTTTTAAAATTGTTTGATATATTATTTTTTATCTGTTCTTGAGGAAATAACGTTCTATTTGGTTTCTATTTGTTGCGATCGATGCAGACAGTTTTTATTCTGCACACAGTCTATTAATGCTTATGATTGTATAATTAATGACGTTTAGGACAATTTTTACTGCTGTATTGAGAAGAACTTGATTTCGTTAAGAGAAGGGTAATCGAAGTAATGAAAAATTCTGTTTGCAGGCTGAGCAACGCCACGCAGCCAGCCATGCTGGTCTCGCCTAGTCTGGCGACGGTGATGATCCTCGATGACGATCACAGCGGCGTGTTTGGCTTTCCCGAGAGGGACGTGGAGCTGGTGGAAAGCGTGGGACAGTTTTCTCTGCGAGTGGTGAGATACAGCGGCGCCAGGGGACGCGTGGTTGTCCCGTATCGCACCGTCGAAGGAACTGCGAAGCCTGGCAAACAGTATTTGCACACCGAGGGCTCGCTCACCTTCGAGGACAACCAGACCGAGTAAGTGCGACACCAGAAATCATCGAAATGTACAGCGAGATCGTACTGAACAAATGGGGTGGCCCAAACATATTGGAAAAACTTTAGAAAACTCCGTTTTCGAGTTACAGTGATTTCTCTATATACGTCGCCAAGGCCTGGATGATAAACGTCGCGGAATTATCCCCACTACCTAAGGGTATACCCCGCGAGGGGCCACGGAGCTCGAGAGGCCTCGGACTAACGGTACAATAAATTTCAACGGGAAACTATGCCCTATGACCGGGCATCGAAGCCGAATCACCTAATCCAAAGCTCTTTAGGAAGCGGCGTTAGCAGCTAAGAAACCAATTAAGGTCGCCGATAAATCCCGACCGGCCACGGTCTTCGTTGCGTGAAAAATCCTCCCCTGCACTTTCAGAAATCCCCGATCGCGATTCGCGTTCGCGTTCTTTTTTACAAATTTGAACCGGCTAAATCCCATTTCTCTCGAGCAAATCCTGAAGTTGTAACAGGGGGGAAAAACGGCGAGAAAATCGCCCTGGTAATTTAACGAAATTAGACCAATTTTTGTTTTGTTCGCTAAAAGCGTATTTTGCAGCGGTTTATCGGGCAATTTTAAATAGTTACGAGGCGGGGTGCGTTACTGATGAGGCACTTTTGCCAAGCAGATCAAATTATAGTGAGCACCAATGAGTTCAGCGTGCAAGAAAAAATTGTGCATCATACTGAATCGTACCGGAGAATGTTGCAAAAAGTTTCGTGGCTCTATCTTGTCTAGTTTTCTTAGAATAAATTCCTAAAGATTGTCTTACTTCGTAATCATGAATTCGAGCAGTCGCAATAATATTCTTTTATATTTTGGAAGTATATTAAATTGTAGTACTGATTTCCAAATCTGGTTAATAAATCTGTACGGCAATATTCAGCACAGTAATAACAGTATCTTTCTCGATTCAGGTATAAAACCGTAGGAAATTCCAACGCTCGTGACGCAACACTTAATTTATTCCAACGGCGGTTACATCGTAACGTTCGCAAATAGCAGTAACACTATCTCCTGATAAATGCAACTAGGCGACAGAGGTCTACGGAATAGTGCGCGGCGATGAGAAAGGGATAGTAAACAAGCAAGTATTCAAATTTTGGCGAAACTCCAAGCGCAGGTTACCCAAATAACTAGCGCCTCACGTGACTAATACAATGACACAACGTAGTCGAAGAAATTGGAAGCGATATCGCAAGCTTGTTCACAAATCATTGAATGTCTATTCAATAATCATTACCAAGTAGTCAGACATCAGTTTATGAAGTTCGAATTAACTATTGAACTCGATATTGAATCCGATAAAATTGACCATGCATAGATTCACGAAGAACCTCAATTTTTCATAACTTTTTGATCAATATTTTGTGATCAATATTCCCTAGAAGAATCTTTATATGCGACAAGAAATGTTAGATTTACTCCTTTTTGATACAGGGTCGCATCCCCCGTTAAAAATATTAAAAATAATTATTCAGCTCGGAAAATGTTAATCCGGCACTGTCGACATGGTAATTAATATATGGAATAATTGTTGTTCACACGAGAAGGTTCGGCAACGACGAAGTCGATCGGATCTCCATTTTGTCGGCGTCCCGGTGGCCGAAATGTCGTCTGGTGTTTTCGGGGACGCGGTACAGCCTATCCTTGATTTGAGAGGTGTGCAATTAGGTGATTCGGCACGCGCAGAAACAGGGCGGAGCCACGATAAGCGATGCTTATCGAGAACAAGCGAGCAGATCTGTTCTCTGTTCTCTGTTCTCTGTTCGACGAACAAGCACACCCGGAGCAAATTGTGTCCCGCATTCGACAGGCGTCGCGACGCGAAAAACCTATTAGCCGGCAAACAGAGCCCTCCGGCACCGAGCGTTTTATTTCCGAGCGGACGCCGTTCGCGTGAGCGACCGTGTTTCATGCAAACTGCATCATCATCTGCTACGGCTGCGACATTACGCTACCGGTGCAGTGTCGCCAGATCAGGGGAATTGAATCGAGGGGAAACGGTTACCCCCTCTTTGCCGGTACCGGATCAGTGACGTTGTGACACGTGTGCGACAGAGACGAATCGCGTCACGTGACCTGGGCCGTGGCGGAGGAGGGATAGCGTCGTGGAGGGGGCAGGCAGAGTGGGGAGACGAGTCTTAAGGGCCCGGACTTTGTAGATTCCCGATAAGGTAGAGTGACTACATTACCGACCAAAAATGGTTTTACGTGCCTCAAGTTTTCGTCCTTATATAAGAATATTTTGTCGCTGGTAAAGGGCTCGTTCGGAAGAGGAAGGTTCAATCTAGTGCGCGCTGGTCAGCAGCTGCCGAGATTATGCAGATATTTGGTAATATAAGCGTTAGAATCCGTGGAATCCAAGCATTTTTATGCCATTGGATGAGTTTTCTGGATGAAATCGAGAGCAGCGCGCACTAGAAAATATCTTCAGCTACAAATTGAGCTATATTTTGTCTCGATTCTCTGCGAAATAAAGCCGAAAACTTGAAGCATGTTTTTGGCGTCAGAATTCATAATGTCGATAATACAGAGCAAAAAATGTGACAAGTTTAGTCACAGACTTAAAACCCGTCGGATCGAGACCAAGACGGATCTTAAGTCTGTGAATGGAAATTATTAATTAAAACGTCACGTGACTATCCCGGGTACTTAATCTGGGGACCCTAGATGGATTTTCCTGCAAATTTTAGGCTAGTTCAATCGTTTCGAGCGATTCAATCTGGTTTTGTTGCTTGGAAAACCGTTTCACAGATTTGTCTGGAACAGTAATTCCGTGAATAAATATAATATGGATTTTTATGAAAAATTATGGATTACAAGAAACAGGAGTTCGTATGTAGCAATCTCTGGACAGATTTCAGACTGCATTGTAGCGCAATGCGTTATCTATCACAAAATTGCTAATCTGCGTGTCGCAACGATGATACAGAAATGATGCATGGTCACGTCCCTGCAAGCTATACGCCAGAAAATCGATTTCCTATCGCAATTTCTCGTTACGTAAAACAGTGCATGTTTTCTAATCAATTACATAACATAGTTCGCAATCTAATTTCGTAACGAACGCAGGATAATCGAGATAAAATGTAAATGTGATTCGGATAGGGTACAACAAATTCGGCGACGAACACAGGATCTGTCGTCGCATCAAACATTTTAATTACCCGGCAGTTTGCACGCGCGTGAATTGTAGGAGCAGCAGAATTAATTAGCATTATTAATTCAGCACTTTCAATAACCGGCAGTCTCCTTTCCGCGTACGCGGACCGCTCTAATATTTATTTCACCGAGCGGACTAAAGTCGTTGCGATTAATTAGTCGCAGACGTGTCGGCGAACGCGCCGAGAGTCGCATAAACGCGGCAAATTCGCGTAACCGGATCGACCGAATTCCGGTTTCGTCCGGAGGAATCTCGTGACATTTTTCTGATTAAAATGAGTCCAAACATGACCGGATTCGAAGCATATTTGTTCGTTTAATCCACGATTTAGTGGAACCTCGATTATCCGAACCGGTGGTATCTGAATTACCTATTATGTTCATTGATAGTAAATTTGATCCAAATTGCCTCGTGTTTGGACTCATTTTAATCAGAAAAATGTCACGAGTATGATGGTAACCGTTTGATTAAAAAATCATAGGAAATAAATACCACTTTAAAATACACCGGAGAATTAATCGAATGAGCATGGATTGATATTAGAAAGAGAAAATGGCGAAACAAAATGACGAGTATTACGCCAGACTGAAGATTTTTATGCAAAATAAAAATTTTCTGTATTTGCAGAAAAAGTCCGTAGTCTACTAATAAAAATGAAAATTGTGAAGCCAACGAACGTTAACTGGAAGAATGGAAGAGAAAATTCTTTATTGTCGAACCTAATGAAAAAGTCTTTGAAGAAGTGTTCGAGAAAAATTCATAATGGCAATCGCGAATTTTTGCAAATCGTCGCAGTTGTCCGAATCGCGTCCAGTGTCGTGGGGGTTAATGGGAATGAAATGCGGCCGGTTTCGAGGAGCATGGAAGGGCAATCGGTCGTTATCGTGTCGCGATCGATGCTTATCAATCCCTGAGCCGCGTAATTAGACCGTGAAACGGTGCTCGATGCTCGCGCGTAATGAAACGCGTCGCTCGTCGAGGAATCACGAGAAATCGCGGCTGATCACGCGATCCAGGGATCCCCGGAGCCTCGAAATCCACCCGGGGAAATCGTGGATCATCACGCGACCGGAATATTGCCGGGAATTTGATGAACACCCGCTGCAAATCGTGTTTGGCTGCCCGGTGTCTGACCAACGAGCGCCTTTTCTACTTAGAAATTGCGGATCAGTCACACTCTTCATACACTAGACATTTCTTTCTTTTTTTAAACAATTCCTGTAAGTTAAAAGCGTCAACTCATGCTCATTGTTTCGTCTTTTCTCCACCCATTTTTATACCTGCCTAAAATTCACGGTACCATTGTTATTGCAATACATTATGGAAAGTAGCTGGGTCATTTAGGATGTAATTCTTTGGCTGTTGATGTTAGGAATTTTCTTCAAGATAAAAACTACGATAGATACAAACAGTGAAGTCTCCTTTCAATAACAATCCCGCAAAAAATTGATGTGCCATTTGTCCGTACCTTTTTTCAAACACATTTATCGCCCTCCTAAATTGGTTTTTTTTTCATCGACAGTTCTGCGGGTTCGAACGCCTACGCGAAGCTTGACAAATTCTGTTCGCAAGTCAGACCACTATGGAATGCAAAATTGATGTCTTCCCATTACATCGTTCTCATAAAAATCGACGTGCCATTTTTTCGCACCGTTTTATCGCACATTTATCAACCCTTTAAATTGTTTTTACGTTGTCGAAATTTTTATGGACTGCCTTCGCTTCTGCCGAAGCTTGAACATTTTTTTCCCGAGTCAAACCACCATGGGTTGAAAGTGCCAGGTCTCCTCTTTCCAACGACGCCGAAAAAATTGACGTACCATTTTTTGGTGCCGTTTTATAACAAATTGTTCACCCCCCAAAATATCTCCTTCTTCGTGCAAACTTTTGCGGGTATAAACAATTCTACGAAGCTAGAAAAATTTTTTTCGCGATGCGAACCACCATGTACTGTAAGACTGACATCTCCCCTCTCCAACGACACCATAAAAATGGACGTTCAATTTTTTGTTCGAGTCTTATCACAAATTTTCCACCTCGGGAAATTGCTTCGTTTCGATCAGCTTCTTCCAAGCAGATTCGCGGAACGAGAAAAATATCCGAATGCGTTTCTCTATAATAAACCTGACGAGCCTGCGCACAATTATTTTCCATGGAAAACAGGTTCATTGTTCAGCGATCCAGCGGCGTGGATGTTGTTTTCGCGGAGCGGTGCGCGGCGAGGCTTTCACTTTTCCCGTTCAGTCCGACCTTCGATCGATCTCGGTAGAAATCAGACCTCGTGATTCACGGTGAATCGATCTCGGTTGTAACGCGAGAAAAAAAGACCGTCCGCGAATAGACCCAAGGGTGGTGGCGGTGCGACGATAGGGAGGAAAAATGACGAAGGGAGAGGAGAGAAACGAAGGAAAATAATACGCGATCACGTTCTTAGGTCGGCAAACACGAGGCGCGAGCAAATTAGCTAGAAAATCACGGCGACGAGAGAGTGTGCCAGGAATCGAAAGCTGCACCCCCTTCCCCGCCCGAACCTCCCCTCACCCCGAGCCATTATTGATAAAACAATTAATGTCCCCCGTCCTGTGTGAATCGAGATTTTTCACTCGTCGACCGGTCGGCCCGGTAACGAAATTACGATCCGCTCGGTAATAAATAAATGGAGAAACGCGCGACAGAGGCGGCGCAAGCAATAAAAAACGAAACAAAAAAGCCTGCCGGGACAAAAAATATATTGTTGACAAGCGACGAGCGCCCAGCCCCGCCGCTGGAATTTTTTAATTAAATTTAATGCGAGGCCATTTCGCCTTTGCTCGGTTGTTTATCGAACGTTCGCGATCGCGCGGAACAACGCGGAATCCCGCTTCAAAAGAGCCGCAGAGTTACGTTCTCGATCGCTTTCCTTCCGAATCGAGTTCTCGTTGTTTATAACCGCGGGCGTTTTTGCAACAAAGCTGCGGAATTTTTAAGAATTGTGTTTGCTCGCAACGAGAACCAAGAGGGATTTCGAAGTTGACCCGCTTTTTGCACTGCATGGAAATTTTCTGGAGGAGATTTCAGTCCGCAAACCCATGGCGGTTTGTAAAAATATTTTTCAAGCGTCACAGCGTTGTTTATATTCGCGGAAACTTTGCACGAGGTAGAGGCAATTCCGCGGGCGGCGAAAAATTTGTTATAAAATTACATTGAAAAATCGTGAGACAATTTTCATGGTGTCGTCGTTGAGGGGAGATTTTAATCTGCAAATTAACGGTGATCGCAGTTGCGAAAAAATTGGTCGGTAGAAAGTTTTAAATGTATTAAATGTTTAAAGAAAAATTTCTTTTAAAACGAGTGCAGGCAGATTATTATCCCATCCTTCTTCGTCTGGTTATAATAGTTTAAACACCGCTAATCTTCCACTTAAGATTCGCCGATTCTTTAACACTGGTTTCTTAATTTTTCAACTTTGTTGCTTGAAGCGATTAAAGTCGAAACTTCTTTGCACTTTCTAATCCCATTGCATCGAACGCGTGTTAACAAATGCATGCTCGAAATCGCAGACTTGTCGCTTCACGCCATCTGCTTCTTTCGTGAAACTTTCCAGGTGGTCTGATCTATGGTCGTCTCATTCTACTTGCTGAGACTGCTCGCTTTGTTTCTGCGACTTAGTATTATACCACGAGATTCTATCAGCATAGAGTCTACAGAATAATCTTGAATTGTAGGGACGTAGATCACTTATCATTGCACACGTGCCATGAATAATTACGTGTAGACGTCGAATGCAGAGTTCATTAATTACACTTTAAATAGTACTTTCCATTATCGAAGATTTTCCTTCTTTAACAATTTTAGTAGATCGAAAGTAATAATATCAGATCGCGGATAGCCATTATTATTATAAATGTTAATAATAATAATAATTATTTCCACAAATAGCAAAAGTGCAGTTCGTGTGCAAAGAGTTCAAGGCTGGAGATTACTAGAATAAAAAAATTAGCCTGGCAATTACAGCACATACAACACCAAAAGTGTTATCTCACAAAACAATAATAAATGCATAGAATCTGCAGTCAGGTGATCAATATTCAAGACGATTCATTGTACATTCTACTATCCAAACACTCGTTGAACAGTAACATATTTTCTATATTTAATTTTGCAAGGAATTATTTTGCGCTGAATTATTTTTCGCTGAAACATTCATCAACATGTCCGTGGCATTTTTCCGATTAAAACGAGTCCCAACATGATACAGTTCCGAGCACACTTCATTGTATAATTCACGATTTTGTGGAACGCTCGTGTTCCACCGGTTCAGTTCGGATAATCGAGGTTCTATTAAATCGTGGATTAAACGGGCAAACATGCTCCGAACTGTGTCATGTTTGGGCTCGTTTTACTCGGGAAAGTGTCACTAGTATACTGGTATAAGTTACGTAAATAAAGAAGTAATTTTATTCAAAGTGACCGGTACAATAAAATTGCATGCGTGAGAGCAATTACATCCGCGAGCAGCAAAAAAAAAAAATGTATTTCGCGGCGGTGGCGTACGATTGAAGAAAATTGCACGTTTAGCGAGTTAAGGGATCGAGAAACAGTCCGTCCAAACAATTAGCCGGGCGATAATCGCGCGATTAGGAGCGAGTCGCGCGGAAATTACGTTTCGCGAGCCGGTGTTCCGAAAGAGTTGGCTGTAACGTGGCAAGGCAAGGGAAAACGCGACGGAATCGAGGGCAGTAGGCAACGATAATGGTGTTCGCGTTCGCGAGTCTGCACGTGCGATCTTACCCTTTACGACCCCATTAGCCCAAGCTTCCCTCGTTGCTTTCGATCAGCGTTCCGGCTCGGAAGCTTCTTCTGCTTCCCCCGGCCAGGCGTAGCCAGTGAAGTCGACGAAGTGCAGCCGCGAAGTGCAGCCGCGAAGTACACCAGTCTGCAGACTGATGGCTGCTCGCCCGAAGTAAATACTTCGACGTTTATAGACCTGGACGAACCACGAGTTTACGGTCCGTGCAAATCCAATTATTTCCAAGAATTTCCATTCGCTTAAAATTCCGAAAGCGAATTCATTTAATTACATTAGGACGAACGGTACGAAATAAAAATTGTGACCTTTAAAGTACACCACAAATAGGTACAATATAAATTCCGTCTTCACTAGATAATAAATTTTTCATCATAATAGAGAACAATAGAGGTCGACAAACACCTGGCAAATGTTAGAATGGCAATGCCAGATTTGTTCGTAATTGGCTCGCGTCTGTTATTGATTTAAAAAAAATGGCACCAGTTAGGCATGTTTGTGCTTAATGGTTCTCCGGATCGATTCGAGAGATGAATTACACTTATCCGGCATAAATCTTGAAACGCGATTCGCTGGCAGAACAGGTGTGTAACAGCTGTAACGCCAAGCACACACAGGCTATCGAGAGTCGTCTCGAGCGAACAAAAAAAAAAAAATACACGAGCTCGTAAATGGGCCAATAGGGGGGCGGGAAGCCTGTAGAATGCATTGTTACACCCCTGCGCTCTGTAGTTCGCTTCTCCCCTTGCACACCCTTGCACCCCCTTGCCACGCCGAGCAACCCCGTTTACTTCTCGAGTGCTAAACACCCTTGTATCTCGCCGGCTCTCCCCTCTCTGTAAACTTAAAAACAGCCAAACATACTCGTTTGTCCCTGAGATTGAAGAGGACGCAGAATCCGGGAAAATACATTTTTCAACGGTATCGCGTCGTACGCCACTGTTTAGTAAAATTGTTAGCACAAATTCATAGTTTGCTGGCGCTTCTGATTTTCACTGACGAGCTAGAATCGATCTTTATACATTTATGGCATCTGCAATACTGGTAAATAATTGTTTGTCTTATTTCATCGACAAGATTCAATATTTTTTGGTCCACTCTGATGCAACTGTGGGACGGCTTTAAAGCAACTTCAAAGCGGCTTTAAAGAGCCTCTGCAGCGGCTTCGGAGCGAAATTCCTAATCAATCATAGAAATCATAGTTCTCCAATAAACAGGTCTT
>CM052121.1:4033748-4052354 GCA_028454245.1 Halictus quadricinctus | reverse complement strand
GGGGCCAAGAAGTTCGAGAGGCCTCGGACGCCGAGAAGTGTAAACATAAAATTTTTAACAAATTTTTCGTCTCACGCAGAATTTTAAAAATCGATTTTTCCCGCGCTTTTCCGGCCAAGTACCTCGGCGTGCGACGGGCGATTTACGAGGCAGCCATTCGCACGAAACTGAGACGAAGCTCCGTCTTCGGACGATTCCGAGACATTAAACCCGACGAATCGGACGAATTGTTTATTCCTGCGGCGGTTATCTGGTTTCGTTTGCGGCCATCCCCGGATCAATGGCCGGCCACGACAGCCGCTATTCTCCGGTGAAATTAACAGGAAACGCAACAAAGACGTAGTGCCAGCTGGATTTATGGCAACAACCCGCAACCTAGTCTCTCTCTCTCTCTCTCTCTCTCACGCTCTCTTTCTCTTGGATGCTTGCCCGTTTATACTCGAGAGACACGAAATGGAAATATTTATCGATGCCCACTCTTGAATGGCACGCATCTTTGCGCGGAAGTTTGTGGGATTTGTGGAACTCGTTTCTTGTTTAACATATTCGAGACAGAAGGACGTTGACGAGACTGTATTCAATAGCTGAGAACATTTTAAGATGGTGATTAGCCTTCGGATTTTTGTGGGAATTTTTGTGGGAGAATTTGTGGGATTTGTGGAAATTGTTTCTCGTTTTAACATATCCTACACAGAAGAATGTTGACAAGACTGTATTCAGTAGCTGAGAATATTTTAAGATGAGTATTTTTGTGGGAAAGTTTGTGGGATTTGTGGGACTTGTTTATTGTTTCAACATATTCTACACAGAGGGATGTTAACAAGACTGCATTCAGTAGCTGAGAATATTCTAAGATGATCATCTAATGATTTATTAGAATTGATTATTAGTCTAATGATCATGTACCTAATATTCTTGAGGAAAGGTACTGATTTTTGCAGAAGTTAAAATAAATGTTGAACGTTGTCCTTAAATGTACATATGTACTTTTGAGTTGGAATTTTTGCAGAAATGTAAAAATCCTGTTCAACGATTATTTTGACAGGAGAATGTGAATAATGTGCTTCGTGTTGTCTGTATGGTTTAGTTTGAAGTAGACTGGAGTATCTGGTCTTCTTTACGTCGACAAAGCTGTGTAAAGTGCTGCTTGACTTCGTTTTAGTGTTTACAATTGTTTGCTCTCCTGTTAGAGGCATGTTGTACTTTCTGTTGTCTTTATATTTTAGCTTGAAGCAGACAGCGTTTTACTACCTGAAAAGTTGTCAACGAGTCCCTTTATTCTTCTTCAATTTAACAATTTACAAGTTTTGTACCGATCAAATGAGAATTTAGCATTGTAAATTGGTGGGACATGAAGGTAAATTTTACCTCGAAAATTCTCGGAGAATAATTACGAATATTGCTATGCAAATTCCTACAGATTAAATGTGCATTTTACCTTGGCATTTCTTGGCGAATGAACATAAATTCTACTTTGGAAATTCATGTAGAATAAAGGTAAACGTAACCTTGAAAATTTTTGGAGATCAAATATAAATTCTATTTCGCAAATTCACTGCGGATACATGTAAATTTGACTTTATTGCCTTTACTATAACTGTGCCATTTAAAATTCAGATAAAAAAAAACAGACTGCGAATTTTTACGCAAAATTAAAATTTCCTGCATTCATTCCAAGATACCCAAATTACACACACATTCATTCATTTTCTTAATAATTTTAATGAATTGGAAATAAATGCATAACAAAATACAGGGTGACCCGATAGTCTATACATTTTTTTATACAGGAATGAATGTGAATTTTTGAAAAATAAAGGGATCGTTACATACCGAAATGATCAATAGTCAAAATTATGCATAAAAATAAAATATAGCAATTCTTTCTGAAATTTTCACACTTCTAAATAAGTTTGATTTACGTAACAGATAAAAATTAAAGGAGTGCTGAAGAAGTGTTATAATAATTTGAAAAAATCGCTTATCAGGAGAGCGTAATTCAGAAACCAAAATTAACGAAGCTGCAACTGTCCGAAGGCTGCGAGGATCATCTCGCGACGCGTTTTCAAACGAAAACATTTATGGAAACATTTATTCGCGTCTGTCGCGGCAAAACATAATCGAAGAGAAGAATTTCCCGATAAAATATCCGCGTCGCGTTTGTCCCGTGCGATTTAATATATTACGACGAGAATTACGCGACTTTCGTTGAACGACGTTTATGGTCCTCGAGAGCGGCGAACACAATGGGTTGTCGCGGAGCGATTTTAATTGTCGATCTTGAAAACCCCAGGATATTTCTGCGTCGGTGGATTTTCCGAGGGCGAGTGCGAAAACGCGAAAAGCCGGCAGGAAATTCGCGCGGAAACAATTCTCGTCCCCGTTGGGGAAATAATTGGTTATCCGTCGGCAAACAATTCTACTTATAAATGCGTTTCGGAATAATTGCTTCGCTAATGGACGCCGGCGAAACAAAGACAGGGTTATGGCACTTGGCGGGGAAGGGTCGCGACTTTAGAGGTAATTTTAGGGTTGGTTAGGGCGATTTATTCTATACCCTTGACAATCTTTGCCGCAGATTTGTATCTTGTTCCTTCTTCTTTTAGAAATCGGTTTTATCTAGCTGTGATTGTATATCAAATGTAAAATTTCTGTGTTAATTTTTAAGAATTTTTATTGTGGCCATAGGAATTATTAATAATATTGTATTTTTTGAATTTTTTTAGAGGGTTGTGATTTGCCAGCGTGTTAATTTTTAAGAATTTTTATTGTGGCCATAGGAAGCCTAATTGGCAGAAAGAAGCATGACATAATTTGGAAAGGGGTAAATTATTTTTCTTTAAATGCCAATCTCGAAGAGAATTGTTAATATAATTGTGCTTTTTGAATTGTTTTAGAGGGTTGTGATTTGCCAGTGTGTCAATGCGAAGGAGAAAATTTGCGATTTTTGGGGATTCGGTGTGTCGCAGTTGAGTCTCGTGACTGGCCTCGTTGTGGACAGAATCACGTGGCAGAGACATACTAATCGGTAAACGATTCGAATGGAGAGTGCCCGCGGGCATCGAGAAAACCTCGGGGAATCTGTTAGCGGACGCTCGACGTGGCTGCCGATCGCTTGTACGGATTGATAAATCCATACTGCCAGAGAACGGTTCTCTTTGGCAACGAGGACAGATTTACTATCGCTAGATGTCGATGTTTCGTGTTGATCACTTCCACTGATCACTATGCAATCCGTCCTGCAGCTCCTGATTTCAATTAGGGTAGACCGAAGCGGATCATTTTCTATCTGACATTAACTCTAGGCCAAATTGACCGTGTCCTAATATTTTTAAAATGCACCCATCTCGAATTATTCAGTTTTAATTCTTGGAGTATATATTATAAAATAACGGCTAAAAATTTAGGTGGACATTCTCGTTAGTTTTATAAAGTGTCTCTTTGAATCCAGTGTTCAAAAACAGTCAAACTTTAGGAAGGTCATAGGTTACAAAGAGATTTAATTTAAAAATGAAACGGGTGATTCCTCGGGTCATTTGAAGCAACTTTTTCCTTTGCGAAAATGTTCTACGCGGCTTCGTTAAGGAGTTATACACGAGAAACGCGGGCCAATCAGAGTGCGGTTACAGTTGAGCGTGGCGCTGGCATTGGTTCAGCCGGAGTTCGTCCGTAGTAGCCGCGCTCCGATTGGTCAACGTTTTTCGCTAATCACTCCTTAACGAAACGACGTAGAACATTTTCGCAAAGGAAAAAGTTACTTTACATAACCTCGGGAGTCCTTTTCAAGGAAGTAGATTTTGGTAGATGACGATCTAATAAACAAGGTGACCAAAAAATTCAATTTTTACCGCAGTGGATTCGAAAATATCATTCTTTGACTGATTAGTTTACTCAGTAGGTTTCATTTGGAGAAAATTATGTTTGTTTAAAGTTACCGTTACGTAATACTAAAACCAATAGATATAATTTAAGAGCGTGGATTACTTGCAATTTATCAAGAGTACCAACGAGAGATTTCGATTTCAACAAACTTTGACTCCGTCTTCGATCGGAATCGGCAGGTCAGATTTTTCTTTGGCAGAAAGATCGGCAGCATAGTCTCGCGATCAGTATGCGAGGGATTTGCCGAGGACCCAGGGTCGTTTCCGACAGAATTTCAAAGCTGTAGGCTCGCGTGTCGCACACAGTGTAGGCTTTGCTCCCCTCTGACGCGTTCCCTATTTAGCATACCGGTTGTTCTTCACCCATAAACTCTTCGAAGCTCACCGGAGCTCGACCATAAGCTTCTTGAAAACAACCGGCACGTCACTGATCGATCGACCTCGACTTTAATACCGGACTTTAGCGCCGGAGGTATCGTTCGCCACGCTCATTTGCAGATCGAATAAATAATGTACCTCTGCTGGTCGAGTAAACCAACAAAAGTCAAAATTGTTATTTGGTTACACAGAAAAACGATACCTCGTGCGCGGGCTATTTTTTGACAATTTCAAATACTAGTAAATCTAGCTATAAATACTAGTAAAATTATGTTAACAGACACCTGGCATTTAAACGTAACATTTGTAAATCTACCGAGCACTAAAAGCGACTGGTGTGTTGTAAAATCAGAAAATTGTAATGCAATTTACTCAACAATTTTTCGTGGAGGAGTCTTTAGAATTTAAATACTTGTGAAAGAAAAAGTCTGAAATGAATGTGTTGGAATGATTTAATTGTCCGATTGCAAACGCAGGTATTTTATTGTATTAGATTAAATAGAAGCTATTTGCAGTTAACGATTTTTGACTGTAATTCTCTGTTTGTATTTCTGCTAATATGTAGAAAAGAATATATTTAAGACAGTCGAAAAAATGTATGTTAGAATTCAATACATTGATTTTATGGAATTGTTAAGATTGGCAGTGTTAAAATAGCATTTTACTTAACGAAACGAATGACGAAATATTCTCAATATTATCGTAGAAGTTTGCGAACATTTTTCTGAACGATATAGCATCGATCTTCTTTTGCAGATAATAATGTTAGCTTAATTTAACGTGATTGGTTTGATCCAGAGGAAGGGAACAGTTTCTGTCGACCAGAAATTAGAATGAACGAGAGATATAGTATCCTCCTTGCAGCAAATCGGATTTCAAGACCCTCTCGATCTCGTAAATCGTTCATCGCGCGATTAACAATCGCCATTTA
Organism: Halictus quadricinctus; assembly: GCA_028454245.1. Lineage (NCBI taxonomy): Eukaryota > Metazoa > Arthropoda > Insecta > Hymenoptera > Halictidae > Halictus > Halictus quadricinctus. Next base: position 4,047,164 of record CM052121.1, on the reverse strand, counting down.
TGGTTCTCGCGAATATTGAGAATCGCAGGCACGAGTTACACGAAGCAAATTGCCTCCGTACAGATTGAACGCTCTCCATTAATTAACGAGGAATCGAGTTAGCGGCGCTGGAGATCGTTTACGCCCTTGCCCTTTGCTCTCACGATTTAGTAGGACCCTCCCTTCTAACTATTCATACGTATGCGTTTATGGCATATTAGTAAATGTCCCAGAAGAGCGTGTCCGTTCACAGAAATTTAAAATATTTCCCTTTTAATTCGGTTACGTCATTTTCTTCTCGGCGAGAGCAATTTTTAGCTTGTCCGATTGTTGTAAAATAATCGAATACAGGAAAAAAATAGGTGTAGGTGTAAGCATAGGTGCAGGTATAGGTGTAAAATAATTAACTGATAGGGTAAGGGACCCAATAGGCACAGTAATCGGTACCCCCACAGTAATTGGGGGTCCCTTACACTTTTTATTTTTGATTTTCGCAAAATAATCGGATATAGGAATTTGCAAAACAATTCGCAATGTAGAGATCACTCTGCGAATCAATAATTTCGCTAGTAAGCGTTACAAATTTCTAAGTAAATCAATTTTTAGCTATCTCCGATTTTTGCAATATAATCGAATACAGGAATTTGCAAAACAATTCGCAATTTAGAGATCACTCTGCGAATCAATAATTTCGCTAGTAAGCGTCACAAATTTCTAAGTAAATAAATTTTTAGCTATCTCCGATTTTTGCAAAATAATCGAATACAGGAATTTGCAAAAAAATTCGCAATTTAGAGATCATTCTGCGAATCAATAACTTTGCTAGTAAGCGTCACAAATTTCTAAGTAAATCAATTTTTAGCTATCTCCGATTTTTGCAAAATAATCGAATACAGGAATTTGCATAAAAATTTGCACTATTGTGTCAGCAGTTTTTCCACGGAGATCGGTGACAATATTTATTGCAAAAGCTAACGAACGCGGACTAGTATACGTAATTCTTTTTTTTCCCCGTGAAGGATTTCTTCCGCGAAGACGTTCGTATCACAGGGGCTAATTAAAGTCCGGGTAGCAGGATCGTATGAATTAATGAGACCTATCAATTAACAGCAGTTGGGGGACGGGACGACAATTACTTTTCGGGGGCGGTTATCCGCCGCGGACGTTTCCAAGTGCATCACCGACAACACGAGTTCGTTAGCGTCATTCGACGTGGCGAGACTGATTAATTAGGCTAGCGCGGAGGGAGGGGAGGAAGCACGGGAGCTTATTTAAACGGGAAATTAATTATCGTCGCGTGTGCCGGGCGATAGAGCCTGCGGATAAATAGTAGATCCACGTGTCTAGGCGTGTGTGCATTGTCTGACTAATCACCGCTCGGATCGCGACATTGTGTTACGTTCGAGGCACCCGTTTCAAGTTCGATTGTCTTCATTGGAATGATGAATGTTTCAAGGAATTTTGACGGGGTCGATTTGAAATGCGCCGTGCGCTGAAAGGATAGTAAGAAATAAACATTAAAAAAAAAAAGACACCCGGAATGAATCTTAAAAATAGGCGGTAAGAAATAAACCATTTTTACAATTCTTTTGTTCGCGCAACAGCGTTAAGGGAGAAAAGGTTTACCTAAACTACTCGAATACCGCTGGTTCAGACGGAACGTTAACAACATTGGTGCAACGTAATTTCCGGGTAATCGCCTTGCGAAGCGGTACAAGGTCACAGGTTACCGCCCCTGCGGGAGCGAGAACTCCAGCCGGAAGCGATACGTGTACACACACACACAGGTATACTGTGCATAGCATACCATAAATACACCGTTGTAAATATTGTGACGAATCTCCCCCGGTCGCGAGACCCGCGGTTTTTATGGTATTTCGCGGTACGGTCCGAGGCCCGAGGGCCGCTCAAGGTAATTTAGGCAATTTAGGATTTCGCGTGCGAACCGCGCCCCATTAGGCAAGTCGCGGGCGAGGCGTAGGGTGGGGGAAATAAGGATCCACGCGTCGCGTAACCGGAAATCGGAGGGTCATTGTGGTCTAAGCTCCCGTGTCGTGTGGACCTCGCTTTTGTAATTAGTATATCCGTGAGTCGCGAGTTCCATCCAGTGACAGGAAGCGTCAGTGAAGTGCCAGACGATCCAAGAAAGGGGTAAGTCCACGCAGTGTTCCTTTTTGATTAGTTTCGTCCGGATAGTTTTCGCGAGAGAACTACACGTTTCCATTTCTTTATTTTTGCGTGCCGATTTATTTATTTTTTCGAGCGATCAGCTCTCGCGCCTACGTCGAAGGCGCTTTAACACTAAACCTTCCAAGCATGAACAATATCTGGTAAATATTGCCTTATAAAAATGGCAACCCTAAATTTATTAACCCTTAGCACTCGAATGGTGACAGTAGGGCACCACTAAAGATTGCTGTATCATTATTTAAAATATTTTTTACATTATTACATTTGTTCGTATTTAATAAATTACTAAACATTTCGGTATTGTACGAGTAAATTGCATCATTTTCGTATGTATAACATGAAAAGAAATATATAGAAGGGCAATATTCTAGGTGGGAAAAAATGTTTCGTTTTGGAGTTAGAGTAGCTTCGAGTGCAAAGGGTTAAGATTGCAAGTAATTTTCAATACAATAAATGCTTGGACAAGGAAATTTATTACACTGTTTTCCATAAATGAATATTTACAGTTTCAATAATCCGTAAAATATAAAACCGGTCATTTTGACCGAGGTAGGTTTAGCGTTAAGCATTTGGGCAGTTTCTTGCAAATTTACCGAACAATTCTCGGGCGATTTGTCGATCTTGTGAAAATTTGAAAATCAAGTGCATCCTTCGGAAACTGGAGTAATTTGCAATTTGAATTTGTGGTCGATTCGTGTCACCGAACTGAGATAGAGAGATGTATGAAAGGAGAGTGAAGGAAAGATAGATAGAGGGAAGGGAGAGGGTTGGGGGTGGGGGAAAACTCGTTAATATCCGAGGGGAGTCCCGGGAACCAGGAAACTTGCCGCACGAGATCTCAATGTCCCGGAATATTCTCCGATTAATTAACCTCTTCGGGCCCTCCACCCCCGCTTAGTATTGCATGGGATCATGGTATTGTTAAACGGCCGCACTCCGTTGGCCGGCTGGAATTTGTCTGGAGGATCGTCGCGTCGATTCACCGGGACAAATTTTGTCGGTGATTGGACGATTCGCTTCCGGAATAGTGAGTTCCAGTAGTATACGAATACTTGAGACTAGAAACTGACTTTTTTTTACTATACAATACATTACTAGACTAGGGATATTTTTACAAAAAAAAAATATTCTCTATAAAAAAGAACAGGAGCTGCGTAGACATTCGTCCCTCATAATAATTTTTTTAACAAATTACCTAGTAAACAAATGCAAAACCACTCATCTAAAAAAAAATGCAAGTAGTTTGGTCCAATTTAAAAAAAAAATTGTTAGTAGATGTCCACGTTGATCGCAGGAATAATTTTATTGGCTCGCATCCAAATTTTTTTACACATTACCTAGTAAACAAATGCAAAACCACTCATCTAAAAAAAAAATGCAAGTAGTTCGGTCCAATTTTTAAAAAAATTGTTAGTTGATGTCCGCGTTGATCGCAGGAATAATTTTATTGGCTCGCATCTAAATTTTTTTACACATTACCTAGTAAACAAATGCAAAACCACTCATCTAAAAAAAAAAATGCAAGTAGTTCGGTCCAATTAAAAAAAAAATTGTTAATAGATGTCCGCGTTGATGGCAGGAATAATTTTATTGGCTCGCATCCAAATTTTTTTACACATTACCTAGTAAACAAATGCAAAACCACTCATCTAAAATAAAAATGCAAGTAGTTCGGTCCGATTTAAAAAAAAATTGTTAGTAGACGTCCTCGTTGATCGCAGGAATAATTTTATTGGCTCGCATCAAAATTTGTTTTACACGTTACCTAGTCAAAAAAATCTTCCAACATCTCGGTAAAATTCAAGTAATTTGGTCCAATTTTCAAAAAGTTGTTAGTGGACGACCGATATTTATGCGAAATAAAATTTGTCCGGCCGTGTACAGCTCGATGAGAAATTTCGCGTGGCACGTAAGCCGAACGGAAAATTGCAGTCGCCGGCAGCGAAGACCGCAGGTTCCTCCGCAAGTTTCTCGCTGGGGACCTCGCGAAAAAGACTGGGTTTCGGGCGTAACCGCGTGAAATACGCGCGGCGCATCCGAGCGGGAAACTAGGGTCCGCGTCACGATCCTGTATTATGCAGAAGCGCGTGTGCACTTCCGGAGACTCGAAAGCCTCTGCATCGTGACGGACAAGCTGCACCCGTGCTGAACGCGCTGCCGCCGCTCGTTTCGCAGCTGCGAGAATAGGGACGAGGGGGGGATGAAAGGTTGCTTGGTATAGGGGATGAAGAGAGAAGAGACTTCACCGTGCGTCTTGAAACATGCCGGTCACGCCGAGCTGCGGAATTCTGTCGTGGAGATGACGCGGTTTCCCGCTGTCGGGGACCATACCGCTGCTTTTATTAAACGGAACACGCCACCAGACAGAGCTGTCTTTACGAGCAAGATGTTTTACGCCCGGGGAATTTCATCCTGACACCGCCGGGACTAACTTCTTCTCCCTAGGCCAACTTGCGGCCAACTTTCTGTTTTCCTCTATTCATAATCGGTTTACACTTTGTTTTCATGGCTTATTGCTTCCAATTTTGGCTTCTGCGGGGATTGGCCAATACTTCATCCTTCGTTCGTTCACCTAGTATTTATTATTATTTGCTTTGTCTCTTTGGTTTGTCGAAGACGCACTTCGCTCTTACTCAATTTTAACCGAACGTAATATAATATAATCTTGTGCTTTTTAGGCTGTAAACTATTCACTAAATTTAAATATAACTTGAAGTGATCTGTGCTTGGTATAGACTGAGATGGAAGGAATTTTGGTGGAATGACAGAACATTTTCAATCTATTAACACGTACCGGCGTTAGAAAGTTGACAGAATGAAATCTATGCTCGAAGAATGAGACAGGCGGCAGGATTATGGCCTCGGATGGCGCAGGAATGTGTCCCGAGGAACAGGGATTTGTTTCGAGGTATTTCGGTCATCCGGGGCGTGGCGTTCCCGTCCGCCAGGAATATTTACGAGGCTGCGAAGCCGACTTGCGCGCATGGGCAAGATTTCGTGGCTTAATTAAATCGAATAAGTTCAGTCCAACCCGGATAAACGAGCCTCCCCCCTCCCTAGAAAAATCTGAATTCATACCGCACTGTGGTCAAGCTTGTCAAAGACGCGGACAAAATCGAATCGAAGAGATTTCTGTACACGATTCCTCGTCCATTTTAACACCCCGTTAGCAATCCTCTCAAAAACATATTCAAGTTCCAAGCTGATGGAATTTGGAAATGTTAAATGTTGACCATGGAATGTGGCAATGTGGAGGGTGGAATGCAGCTATGTGACTAATATGGACTGAGGAATGTGGCAATGTTTGATGTGGAATATGGAATTTGGGAATGTTAAATGTTGACCATGGAATGTGGCAATGTAGAAGAAGGTGGCATTGTTGAATATGGAATGAGGCAATGTTGAATATAGAATGTGACACTGTTGAGCGTGGCAGTGTAACAATGGAATGTGAACGTGGAATGTTGGAATGTTTGGTGTTGAGTCATCAATTGTAGCGATGTCGCAATGTTGAGTCCATTTTGAACAGATTCAGTTCGTTTCGATTAGATTGAAATCACATTATTTTGAGAAATACGAAAAACGGTTGGTACAGCGATCGCGAAAAGCCTCGCGGATCAAAATTCACGGGGGGTGATCGATGGTCCACGCACAGAAGAGGATCCTGATGGATCGGGGCTCGCGTAATTCTAGGAGGAATTTATTCGAGCAACGCGAGACGCGCAAGATCCTAGAACGCGTGTCGCCGCGCCCTGATTAAAACCGGGTAGACAATGCGAGCGCATTAATCTTCATGAATCACGAGACACCGTTATACCATGGAAGCTCGCCATGGGCGTTCCCGGATCCGGAAATGCACCTTGCAAATCGTTCACTTTGGAAATCGCGCCAACAGCGACAAACGCGTTTCCCAAAAACGTGCACCATGCTTCAAAAAAACGGAATAAAACGGTTTTTACAAACAGGATCTATCAATTTTAATAATAAAATTAGCGAACAGAAATTCTTAGGAATTGTTTCCGTTTTTGAGTTCAGTATCGACTGTCTCGCGGACCAGTGACGTGTAACAGACTCTTTCGGTCGGGGTCGCTTTATTAGTTAACCACCGCGGTGTAAATACAACAAGGACAGCCGTCAAGGTAAATTTCCTGTCGCGGCGTGCTCCGAGACCAGCAGAGGAAGCGTTTTCAGAGCCCCCAAATGGATGTCCGACCCTAACTTCCTGATCTATTTAGACCACGCCAAACTTCCTCCCCCGAGAAATCGAATCTACGATCCTTGGACGATTTTCCGATAGCCGGTCCTCTCGATTATCCTGATCATTAGGTTGCCGGATGTTGAATATACATTAGCAAACAAGATACGGTAATTGAAAATGGCAAATGATTGCTAACGGGAGAAAATTGGAAATTACTATAATAACAGATTTTATTCCTCTTAACCTATCCAAGCTAGTAATTTACAGATTTTTCATTATTTCTATTGCCTCAAAAATAGGAAAAATAATACATTATTGAACAAATCTATGAACTAATATCTTTGCGTTTGAATTTTAATTTAAGAACGCTACGAACTCGTTCCGAAGCAATATTTAGTATTTTTAAAGTGGAAGTTTAAGCTTAAAAGTGGAAAAATTGCAGTTTTTCACGATTTTCGACTTAAAATCGCACTTTTAATCGTTTATAACTCGTAAACGAATTAACCAATATCGGTGAAATTTTCAGCATGGATATAATTTATTTGAGCGAATCAAATACATTCTTTAAATTTTCAATCCAGGCTCAGATAAAAAAGCTGAAAAACACTAACTTTTACTATTTCTTTTGCGATTCCGACCAATTCAAACTTTTTTCAAAAATTTTGTACACCTCGTCTAATAAACTAATCCTTCTAACTTCTCAATAAAATTCAAGTCATTTGATCTAATTTTTAAAAAGTTATGTTGCTTCAAATAGTGTAGACTCAGTTTTGCTCGTTAGTGTATATATTTATTAACAGCAAATGTTTAGTATGATTACTGAGAGTATCGTCAGCGTGGTCGCCGGTGCGAGATGGCTGACAAAACGCTCAGCGACCCGAAGCCACGAGTAATAATACGCGCGGACCACGGTCGTCATAATTCGAATCTAGGTTCGTGGTTCGACGGTGATACTTCGATTCGCCGCAAAGGTGCACGCGACCGTGATTACCTCGGTCTCCTTTCTGAACCGTGTTCTACTCGAGGTCTATTGTGTCACCGCTGAACAAGACCACTGGATCGAGCTTGCTGGTTACGCGAGAGACGATCCACTAAGCGTGTACCTTGAAATTGGATACTGGAAAGGTGGGGAAGAAGAAGGAGCGTGGTTTAAGAAGATATACGAGCCGGATAGTCCTGGGATTTTTACAGATTTGTAGGATTTAATAGTCCACGTTCAAATTCGTAGGGGCTTTCGCTGCTATGCACTTGCTCTTGACAAATTCTAGTCGGGACGTGCATTTCCTTATTCTACATTTTTATATTTCTGCTGCATATCCACACTTCGAGAAATTACATTCCATGGTTTCTTATTTGAATTGTTCTATACACCACTTTTATAGTTTAACATTCCCACATTGAACATTTCCACACTTCCACATTCCCATATTCCAATATTTCCAAATTTCCACATTCCCAAATTCCTGCATTCAAGTGTTCACATTGTCGCGATCACATTTCTGCATTTCTACATTCCACATTCCCATATACCCACGTACCTGCATTCCACATTTCCATATTACACATTCCTATATCCTTGCATTCCGCCATTTCTACATTCCACATTCCACTTTCGATGATTTCCACCTTCTTGCATTACCATTTTTACATTCCAATTAGAACATTTCCAGATTCGAAGATTTCTACCTTCAAACTTTTCTACATTCCACATTCGAACATTTCTGCTTTCCACATTCCATGCTCGAACATTCCTAAATTTAATGTTCCACGTTCTACATTCCACATTCGAACATTTCTGCTTTCCACATTCCATGCTCGAACATTCCTAAATTTAATGTTCCCCGTTCTACATTCCACATTTGAACATTTCTGGCAGCTGACATTACCAGGTTTCACGCACGTTCCCTGTTCCAAATTCTCCACTCTGAATTCTACATTGCATATTCCGCATTCCATATCGAACGAAACGTAAACAACTGTTGTCTTCATTGTAAACGAAAGTCTTCAATCTCCATCCCCATGTTGCAACGCTCTACAATTCATATGAATTTCAAATAAACCGAAACAAAATCCCCCTGGCTCACGGAAGATCGAGTCAGCACGCTCAGAATAAATTAAATTCGCATAACAATAACTCGATCCTACGGTTTGACACCAAACAAAGTTGAACCCTGTTCTGAAATCCTTACGTAAAGATCTATAAGGAAGCAAGCAGAGAATCCAAATATTAAGTTGTTCACAAAATAAAACAATCGATATGATTATATGGTTTTTTCGTGTCAGCTAACAATATTAAACCCGCACGTTGCGAAAGAAAATGTCGGAACAATCCTCGAAAGGTCGACGCAGCATGCTTGAAGCGGTACTATAGGCGCCGAAGCGTTATCCCAATTGCGTGCATCTTCGCGACTAGAACTCGAGGATTGCACCTCGGATGAACTCGGTTGCACCTAGAATTACGTCGAGCGCATCTGCGTCGCGTTATCTCGCGTTATCTCTCCTGCTGCAGCATTATCGAAGCCCTGATTAAGATACAGGGTTCGCCTAAAGGGTAACGTTTAATCGTCCGCGAGCTACTTCGGAGGCGTTTACCGAGTCTGCCGGTTTAATGAGCCGCGCGTTTACTCGTAATTATTCCTTTTATAACGGGTTCGAGCTTCACCGACGTTTGCAAAGAGAGAGTAGTCTTGCATAATTTATTGCTAAAATTGCATTTCCGGATAGACACGGTAGATGCATAGTAGATGCATTCGAGGCTCAAGCGGAATACGAAGATGCATCGGACACCGATTCTCGAGATCTTATTCTACGCTCGAATGTTCCACCGGATCTCGAGGAATGCTGAGGCCAATCTCGGATTCTACGAGAAAGAAGAAATCAAAGACGAGTAATACGATCTTGTTTTATGTATCGGTCCCGGCTGCGATCTGCTGGGAATTCACTTTGCGTCAAATAAATGAGCTTCTCGCGTGTTGCTGGATTGAACTATTGGCTTGTGAAATAAGTCGCCGGGCCTTCCCAGTCGCTTTTTTCACATTTATTAACGGCGGAATCACTGCGGAGTCAAAATTACCTGCGTTCAGATTTTTTATTTCGTTATGATACTCTGGAGATACTTTTACCGGAAATTATTTCATTAATTCTTCATTTTCTGAACAGATCGCAATAGGAGTCACATAGAATACCATGAAATGTGCTCTTGCAATTTTTAGAATTACCGTGTTACAGATTTTGGAATGGCCATATCAGAATTATTAATATTATCAAATATACCCTTCCGATTTTTTAATTATCAGTACCAGCAAATGTACTCATGCAATTTTTAGAATTACCATATTACCATGTTATAACAAATTCCAAATCTATTGCTTTCAGCAAAAATCTCAAAACCTTGAAAACCGAAAAAAATCACGAAACAGTACACGGAAAAATCGTCGCGCAACTCGTGCACTTTATTTTTCCAATTCTAATAAACCCAGGCCTAATTTCGTCCCTTTTTTTTTTAGACTTTTAACAGTGCAATCGTCAAGGACAAAATCTCCGGTGCAGCACCGGTCGACATTTACGCGCCCGAATGGGTTTAACGCAGAACAGCCTATTTTTTTTTTTTTTTCGTTTGTTTGTCGAGGCCTCTTAACTTAACAAGAGTGGTCCCGGTGTTTTCACGGTCGAGAGTCACTTTCGTGCCACCGTAAATTCTCGACGGTGGGTGTCCGCGACACGAGGACACGCTTTTCCATTTCCGAGATTGCGTCAGCTTCGGGGAGAGTGCGGGGCCTTTAGGGCGAGACGCGTAAAATGCGAATGCGTTTGTCTCTGCGAGTGCGTATGCTAATCTCTGCGTCACGTGGTGAGAATGTTTGACCAGTTTTTCCTGCAAAAGAAAATTTTTCCAGGAAATTTGGACACAGCAGCGAAAATAAAACGAAATTCTCACATTCTGCATTTTCACATTCCCACATTCTCACATTTCTACATTCCCACATTTCTACATTCTCACATTCCTACATTCCCATATTTCTACATTCTCACATTTCTATATTCCCACATTTCTACATTCTCACATTTCTACATTCTCACATTTCTACATTCTCACATTTCTACATTCCCACATTTCTACATTCTCACATTTCTACTTTCTCACATTTCTACATTCTCACATTCCTACATTCTCACATTCCTACATTCTCACATTCCTACATTCCCACATTTCTACATTCTCACATTCTCACATTCCCACATTCCCACATTCCCACATTCCCACATTCTCACATTCCCACATTCTCACATTCCCACATTCTCACATTCCCACATTCTCACATTCTCACATTCTCACATTCTCACATTCCCACATTCTCACATTCTCACATTCTCACATTCCCACATTCTCACATTCTCACATTCCCACATTCTCAAATTCCCACATTCTCACATTCCCACATTCTCCCATTCCTATATTCACACATCCCCACATTCGTAGACTCGTACATTCCACGTTCCACAATCACAATTAAATCTGATTTCTTTCGGAAAATCGACGATTCTAGTTTCGTACATCATCTGACGCAAAAACTGCGATGCTCGGCTGATCCAAGGATCGCAGGCGTCTTCAAACAGCAATCGCAGCGGAAGTAATCAAAGCGGACCTTGACGAAACTCGGTGGAGGATGAATCGCGATAAAGAAATATTCGCCAGCGGCAATCCCGTGATTCGCCATTCATCACGATGCTCCCAGAGTGGGGAGACAGAGATGGTAGAGGGATAGAGATGGTAGGAGGATAGAGATTGTTCGTTCCACTCGCGGAAATAAGTAGCGGCAGTTACGCCGCTGGTTTACGAGCGTGGCGGATTCCAATTCGAGTCGGAGCTCGATCGGATTCCGCAAGGATTCAATTTTCCTGGCTCGTTTCTCTTCTCACCTCGAGTCTTCTGGTCAAGGCTGTACCGTGACATCGGCCTTTCCCTGTCACCGAGATGGTTCTCGCATTAAGGGATCGTTTAAGCCTGATCAAAATATGACGGGTCTGCCGTGTTAATTGCGAACAAAGCTTTCGACGCGACTCTTGGGACACTTGGAGCATCGAAGCTGTCTATTCACGGTCCTATCTTGGATAGGATCTATCTTAATCCTTTAAAATGATCGGGTAGGCGTTCCTCTGCTCCTAAACGTTTTCGAATTTGGCTGGAGTGTCTCGATTCAACCAGATAGCAACCTGGGTCCTCGATTTTCTAAAATGCGTCGGTAGATATTCTTCTGATTTGGACCGAGTGTCCTAAAATCTGATCTAGAGTCTGTAAACCAAGTCTACAGAGGGGTCAAACAAACAAATGGGTCACCGGAAAAAAAGAAAGAAAACAGAAATTCTTTCTACGTCTCCAAGCCTGCCAGACATGTGTAAAATCCAGCGACCGCCAGCGATCAGGGTCGGTCGAAGGTCGTAGGTCCATCGAGCCGGGAAGCGGTCACAGCGGTCAGAACGCCGCGGTTTTCCGCGAGAAAATGCGACTCGTGGTTTTCGAATCGATTCCCATAGATATCGTTGGACAAGGCTCGGCATAGACAGTCGGTCGGGTTTGAAATTCAATCATCTTTTGATTACAGACGTCGAAGAGGCGAGGATTAATCCACCCCTCTTCCCCCCTACCCTCTTAACTCACTCTTCGTTGAAATAACATTCGAGCGATTTCGATGCTCGAAACCTTAGTCGGGGAATAACGTTCGACAGAACGAGAGACGAACGGCATCGTAAACAGAGAGCTAACTGGGTTAATGCGCATCTGCATTAAGCCCGCGGCCGGACGGCCGACGCATTGAATAACATTTGAATGCATTATGATCGGATAACGATGACGCTGCTGCGCCCCGCACGGGGAACAGCGCGAATTAGACGACGACGGGCCTGGGATCGAATTGGCTCGGGCAAAGTGTCATTGTTTGCTCCGTCCTCGTATTGCTATGTTGCTGTTGTCGGGCTTAGGGCAGTCCTCGGGTCCGTTGCTGCCGCTGGGAATCATCTACACGTGTTTCGGTAGCATGATCTTCAAGTTGACGTTCCTGATGCCTCGAAGCGCGTGACGCAACTAATTTGGTCGCGATTTGTGTTGTTGTTTTGGTATTGTATTGTCTTGTTTGATTGTTTCTCTTTTGTTGTTGTTGTTGCTTCAGAGACACGGCGGGTTTGTAGATTGGAGAGGTTGTGGAGATTTTGCGGGAAATTGCTCAATTAATTTAATTTTAATTTAATGTGCTCTTGCAATATTTAGAATTAGTATATTATAGATTATAGAATTTAGAAGTACTATAGTTATAAAATTGAGAATTTTCATATTAGAATTTACCAATATCATTAAATGTACTCCTGCAATTTTTAGAATTACTATATTATGCATTGCAGAATTTAGAATTAGCATGTTGTAAAATTTAGAATTTTCATATTAGAATTTAGCAGTACTATCAAATTTACTCTTGCAAGTTTTAGAATTATTATAGTATGCATTGCAGAATTTAGAATTAGCATATTATAAAATTGAGAATTTTCATATTAGAATTTACAAATAGTATCAAATTTATTCTTGAAATTTTTAGAATTACTATATTATGCATTGCAGAATTTAGAATTCGCATGATGCAAAATTTAGAATTTTCATATTAGAATTTAGCAGTACTATCAAATTTACTCTTGCAATTTTTAGAATTATTACAGTATGCATTGCAGAATTTAGAATTAGCATATTATAAAATTGAGAATTTTCATATTAGAATTTACAAATAGTATCAAATTTATTCTTGCAATTTTTAGAATTACTATATTATGCATTGCAGAATTTAGAATTAGCATGTTGTAAAATTTAGAATTTTCATATTAGAATTTAGCAGTACTATCAAATTTACTCTTGCAATTTTTAGAATTATTACAGTATGCATTGCAGAATTTAGAATTAGCATATTATAAAATTGAGAATTTTCATATTAGAATTTACAAATAGTATCAAATTTATTCTTGAAATTTTTAGAATTACTATATTATGCATTGCAGAATTTAGAATT
>CM052121.1:3996404-4026560 GCA_028454245.1 Halictus quadricinctus | reverse complement strand
CGGTAATAATGATTACTAATTACCACATCGTCGCCGGACGATCTTCGTTCGTGGGCCTGGGACGCTGCCAAAGTACACCGGGGCCCCTGTCTTCGGTGAAGTTGTAAAGAGAGACACTTTTGCCAAGAAGTTCCACGGAATATTACGCCGCGCCGGGAGACGGGATTAACGTGTCCTGGGACAGGAAAGTTCACCGGAGTCAGCCACCACGGTGTTCATCCGCGAAACTTTCCTCTCAATTTTCTCGACGAGTTTCTCGAGTCAGCGACTTGCTATACGACACGCTCGACACCGTGCTCCTAGTTATATGCCGGGCCGATCGCGTTATCCATTGCTATCAATATCCGTCCCGATAACCAAATACGGTAATGCCTCGTTATAATCGAAAACTTCTGATCCGAAATGTCTGTTTTATCAAACGCTATCTATCCTTGATCTCTTAGAGAGTGGCGAGTAATAAACAGAATGTAGATCACAGTATATTGGGGAGAATTCAATTTATTTCTAATTAATTCATATTTGACATATTTTCTATATTGAATTTTACAAAGAATTTTTTTGAGATGAATTATTTTTCGACAAAACGTTCATCAACACATTCGTGACATTTTTCTGATTAAAACGAGCCCAAACACGACATAGTTCGGAGCATATTTAGCTGTTCAATTCACGATTTTGTAGAACGCTCAGTTCCACTGATTTCAGTTCGCATAATCGAGGTTCTACTAAAACGTGGATTAAACGAACAATTATACTCCGAATTATGCCATGTTTGGGCTCGTTTTAATCAGAAAAATATGACGAATGCGTTTGTAAATGTGTAAAAAAGAAATAATTGAAAATAAGAATATTTGTTATTGATTTTTTGTTTTATATTTTTACCAGTGGAGATAGGGTTTGAATCTAATTATTCTTACTGTTATTTGTTACACTGTTGTTTGTGATTTTCGAATTGGTTCTGACGTTGTGATTTTTCTGTTGCAGAAAAGTGATCAACCTATCGATAATCGAAGAGGACTCGTACGAGAAAGACGCACTTTTCTACGTGGAGTTAGGCGAGCCTCAGCTGCAAGGTGGTGAGTACTCGGTATCCTAATTTCTCGTCGTGTCAGCAAAAACCTTGCACTGTGGACTGGAAATGAAAATCCCACGAAAAGAAATCGGAAGCATTTCTTTCAGTGCGTACAGTGGTACCAAAAAATATTCGAACTGTAAATTCTGAGTTTTCTAGCGAAATTCTTAATATTGCAAGGGTGTCGTACCTTCATAAAAAGGAAAGTCAGTGTACAAATATTTTTTGGATAACAGTTCAATGATTGCCTAAGCTTCACAAAAGACAGGGTAACAGTGTCAGTATTCAGTATAAAAGAATTAGGCTTTAATTTTCGTGGAATATTTTTAATTTTCCCAGCTCACAGTGTAATACCAGATAAGAAAGAGACCGGCGCGATTTCGTCCATTTCCCAGCACGGAGAGAGAAAATTAGGGTAAATTGCAAGCCATAAATACCGAGGAGATGTGCAGAATCTTTAGGCAGATCTCCTTGGCGATTACAATCTCTCCGTGCCAACGGTAAAGAAGCCAAAGCGAAGCATAGCTATGGAAGTCCGATGGTAACACCGTAGAAATGGTCGTGGAAGGAGAGAGAGGATAGAATTTTCTAGCTAACGATGATTTTCACTATTCTGTAGGTAATTTTTCCACCACTAATATCTGCAATAAGCAATCAAGCTTAATTTCCGACCTCAAAAATAATTATAAGTAGTAAAACACAATTTTCGAGGCTTTCTGAATCAAACATTTAACGAGTTTCCTATTGATTTTTACGTTTTTGCAAATGAATGGGAGGGAAAGAGCTTTATGAATATATAAATCAGAAGTAATCAAAATGATAAAGTAAAAGAAATATTTGACACAAAAGAGAACTTTATTCTTTTCTAAAAAAAAAAAACAATAAATTTTACTAGAAAAACAGAGCCTCGAATATCATTCTATTTTCGAATTACAATGAATATGTAGGCAGCATTAAAACACGTTCATAAATGGAGTCTCGGAAAATCATAAATATGTCAGCATCGTTAAAATTTTGCGACGTTAAATCACGAACGAACTCCTCGAAAGTCATAAATACATTAGAACACGTTCAGAGAGTAATGCGTCCGGAAAAATGATAAATATGTTAGCACGCATTGTTGCCATTAACACGCATTTTTCACACCATCGAAAATATTCCAAATAATAGAATCAGTCAGGAAAAAGCACCTTGGATAATGGAGGAGGGGGGTGGTCCGTTTGTCGCGAGATTATCTTAAAGTGAAAATGAATATTGTATCGCTCACGGTGCTTCGGAGAAGCAAATATCCGCGAAGCTTTGACGTTGCGTACGAACAATGTCGCGTCGCCGAAGACGAGGTAATAAACTTGTTGACAAGAGGAACCGAGAGAGCTAAACGCGTTGTGCTTCTCGGAATGGGTTCGCTTCCTTTGATCACCGGAATTGCCGGATGATGGAGTATTAATCGTTTCGGCCGTTTGAAACGGTGAATATTAACCGTCGGTGCTCGGCCATCGCTGTTGCGAGAAAAAAGAAAAAAAGAAAAAAGAAAAAAGAAAGCTCGCGGACCTTTGGGGCTCTTTGAGCGGAACAAACGTCCGGGGAAACGCGATCCGTTGCCTGCGGCCGATTTCGCGTTCAAACGGGACCGGAAACCAGCTGGCAATTTAAAAGATCTCGCCCAATTCCTGCGCCCTTCGCGAAACTACTCAATTTTTGCATAATTAGAATGTGTGATCAAGTTCGATTGCTGGTTACTTATTTTTCGGTAACAATTTTTTTAAATAGCAATAATTTTGTTGAGCTTACCAAATGTTGGCAGAAAATTGCATAATTGCAATTAAATATACTGTAATTTGTAGTATTTAAAACTCTAGAAAAGTCGCGAAAAATCGTAATAAAATATTCCGTAAATTGAGGTTCAGCTGAATAGGAACTTGTCTGACCACAAACGATCCTTTTCCACTTCCTGCGATCAGTCCACGTTGCATTGGCTCTCTCTCGGACAATATTTCATCGTTTCTCGTTATCTCGCGAACAGAATGCGACTAGCACTCCAGAAAATTCTATCCTCGGCGACCTCTCGACGCGTCGCACTTGTATAAATCGCTGGTTGATCGATCCAGAAATTAGCGATCGTCGGCGAGCCTCCCTCGAGACGCCTAATTGCGCGGAATCCCCGGCTTAATGAGCGCGACGATCCGATGGATGAATGGCGATCGACGATGCGACATGGCCGAATCGTTCACCGGCCCCCGCTCACGGAGAAAAGATCGACGGAAAATTAGGCCAATCGTTCAGGATAATTCCCTGGCTGTGACGGAAGCACTCGGCGAATTGTTTTTGCCGAGCGACGGGGCCAAGGATGCCCTAAAACAATCTTTAATATTCATTTTAACGTTAACCTCTGACGGGGACGAATTTTTGGAAGCCATTTTAGGGACAAAAGTTAATGATTTGAAGAAATCCTTAAAACAAGCACAGAGGTTTTTTAATTTTTCAAATTGTTCTTATAATTTCAATTTTAGAAGACACAGAGGGCTAAGTTTTTTCAGGGATTATTTTCGTGGCCGGATGTGACACGCTGAACAAAATGTTAAAAAATTGAGGACCATAATTTTCCGTCGTCTGTCGTCACCATTCATCGAATTAGAGCGTCCCGCAGGATTCGAGGAGCGTTTCCGGTCTTCGGAACTCGATTGCGCGTGCGCTCGATAGATAAATCGGAGGATCCGGTATTTACTGGCTGGAATCCGATTGTTTTCGGTGCTGGGACCATAAATCACGGGCCCATCGAAGCGAATGATCATCGGGGTCATCAATCGGGCCGGAAAAATGTCGGAAAATGGCGAAAAATGCGCTTTGACCCCACGATTTATTTCTCGGAAGAAATTACATAACTATGTTTCTTTCGTTCTAACAAAAGTGAATATACAGATGAATATAATAATAAACAGACTGCGGATTTTCTGCGTTTATAACAAAAATTGGTAGGCACAATTTAGACACATCGATGCATCATTTTCAACTTGCTTAAAGAAATAAGTTTATACTCAGCTCCTGTCTTTTACAGTTGATTCACAAAATTTTTATTTTGCATAAATGCAGTCCAGTAAATTCCAATTTTATACAAATTAGGCGAAAGGAAAAATATGTTTTCCTGGCTAAAAAGATGCCATAAATGCACAAAATCCTCGGTCTACTGTACTAATAATGAATATTAAGTTTTGGCTTCTTTACCTTTATGTGCGTTCTCTCATCACTGTCGCGACGACTGATTTTAATTACGCAACTGCTTCATGCGACTTGACGCAACCGGACCCGATGCGGCTGGACGTAAGTCTCAATTTCGATTGATCGATTACAGCGAGTAGGCTGCTTGCCAGTGTATATTCATGGAACCCCTAACGCCGTATACTTGTACATTTGTATTATATTGTACATTGCATATTCGTTGCTTTGCGGAACTATTTCTCCACTTTGAGCCCGAGATTTTTCTTTGAAAATCAATTTTTTGGGAACAATTTCAATATCGTACAGAGGTAGAAACGCCGTGAATATTTATGCGAATTCGTAGTTTTGTGGACAAAACTATCCCCGGAAAATTCACGAGAGAATTATTTATGCGGATTTACATTTTGATGGGCAATTTTGAGGCTTTGTCAGCTGTGAATGAAATTTGGTTTCTACTGAACGGTGCGAGTGAACGAAACGAAAATATAAAGGTTCCGTTTAAATGTTATAAATTTTACAGAATATTCACTGACTGAGAGAAAAAGATTCTCGGAGAACAAGAGCCTAATCCGCGGATAAAATTGATTAACACTTTGAACGCCCAACTAGAAACCCGAAAAATTCCATAAAATCAAAGTAAGTTATTTAATGAAATAAAAATTGAAAAAAATTCAATGTACGATACTGAGTAATCGTTCAACTTTCTTGCATGTTACAGATCCTAATCAAGTTTAGTACAATGAATATATCAACGTAAAAATTCATTTTAACGAGGAGCGTTAATTAGTTTTTGGGGAGTTCCCGGAGTGATTTGCCCTAAATATCGCAAGCGTAATCGCCCGCCACGTGATCCGGAATTATCTTGGGCAGCGAAAAACTGCAAGACTGACAATGATCGTAGCATTAGGCAGCGGAGGAGGCAGTCGCGTGCTCGGCAAGTGGCGCGCAACCTACGCGAGGGCTCATTAAAGAGTGAAACTCTGCTCTGAAACTCTCCTCGTGAAACTCGTAGCCTCGGCAAGTGAACTCATCGTTCACTCGGTTGTTCGCGAACGAGAAGAGAGCGGTTTCCTCGAGCTGACCTTGCGCTCTGTTATCTTTTATCGCGGCCGTGCCAGCGTTATCCGCGCGATTCTTTTCGTCTCGCGGTCGTTCACGTTCCGAGAAGTTCAGAGACTCGTTATCGTTATCTAATGTATTACTGTCTGACGCCACTGGTTTTATGACAGAGCGGTGTTGTTCTCGCTGGAATGCGGACGCAACTTGACGACCTTTCTGATTATAGCAACCCCAGATGAATCATTCGACGAATCAGCAAAATAAACGCTGGCCTCGCTTCGGAACGCTGCTGCAGCGCTGATCAGAGGAATTTGTGTCTTGTATGCGCCATCGGTCGCCTACTCTGCGCGCTATTATTGCAAAGAGTGGGTTCTTGAGAAAATTGGTTTTAGGTTGTTTTTATCGGAATTTTGAAAGAATTGAGTTTCTTGCTAGCATTACACGATAAATAGTAGAACTTTTGGTGAAAATTTGCAATGTTGTTAGACCAGTCAGCGAATAGGAAAAATTTGCTATAGTAGATTGAATCTTTCTGATTAAAATGAAAAAAGGTTGAAGTTCATACGACAAATGGTTGCCGAGATAAAAATTCCCAAGTACAGGCTGCTTGTTCTCCAAACAAGTGAAAATAGCAAGATTGGGAAACTGGGATATCTGAATTCGCATATTTCATAAACAAATTCTAGATCAGCGAAGTGATGACATAAACCTCCCCTAATTTCACCTGCTTTATGCGATAGTGTACTTTGATTTATGTCACAGTGATCTATTCCAAATGGAATTCATGTAACTTACGAACGTTTCGATTTTCATCTGTTTTTGAGAAAGTGTCTGTATCTTGTAAACAAATTGGAAGTTAGCAAAGTGATGACTTAAACCCCTCCTAATTTTGCATAGATTACATATCTACATGATTAACTGAAATCAAAATTCTCGACATCAATGAGAAAAAGAGTATAAATGCATCAGTATATTACAGAGTAAGAGCAACGAGAGTAAATTATTCACAATTTCCTTAGAAGTTTCAATGTTGCGAACTTAGTTAACGAATGGAAAAAATTCAGACAATATTTTATACCTTTAATATCGTGATAACAAAAAAATTAACCCCATCGAACGAACAATTAACGAGATAAAAATTCATAAGCCCTCGCTCTTCAAGAGTGAAGTAAATCTTTCAAACAAATGGAAAAGCATCAAAGTGATGACATAAACCCCGCCTAATTTCGCATACGTTAAGCCGTCGTATAATTAACTCGGAGCAAAAACCTCGACGTAGCGGGGCACCGGCAAGAAAAATCGCAGAACCGTTCGATGCAGTCGCTCTGCATCCAAAGCGTTTATCGGAAAGCGCGCGCGTTCAGAGGTTGCGACGCTCCTCGTCCCACGCGATGGTTAATTAACCGTAGCCGTCGTAGCCTGGGGCGGTCAATTACCGGCGCTGTTATCATCGCGATTGCCGATTCCCGCCGCGCGGAACTCGCGCTTTATCGTTCCCGGTGACGCGAGAACTTCGCACCGCCTCTTATCTTCCCACGCGACCGCATGGCCGCCGATCCATCCGATCGCGCCGACTCGATCGTCACCGATGAAATCCACGCTGACAGTCGAACCGTCTGCAAACTGTCCATAGGGAGCAAGCTTATGCGCGAAGAACACGGGTTGCGTAATTTTATCGGAATCGACCGGCGTTTCCTCGATCGAGTTTCTTTTATCGGTGCACTGATAGCGACTTCGTTTCATTAATGACGAGCACCGACTCTTCATTTGCACGATGAGTCAATACACACTCTGTGAAATTGTAGTGTTGATGGAATTGAATCAATACAGTCTCTACATTTATAATTTCCTGGGAAAATTCAAAGAAGGAGATCGACAATTTTTTGGACTCATTCAAAGGAACCGAGGTTGATAACATTTCATCTCACTTCATTTTGCATATTTTTGCAAAAA
The DNA here is from genome assembly GCA_028454245.1 of Halictus quadricinctus. Classification (NCBI taxonomy): domain Eukaryota; kingdom Metazoa; phylum Arthropoda; class Insecta; order Hymenoptera; family Halictidae; genus Halictus; species Halictus quadricinctus. Next base: position 4,019,260 of record CM052121.1, on the reverse strand, counting down.
TTTATAAAAAGAAAATCAATAAGATTGACAATTTCTTTAGAGAAATTGAAAGGAGGTTGCAAGTAGCTTGAGAATATAGAAATGGAAGTGAAATGTTGCTCGATTCCGCTGAATTTGTGGTTTAATGATTTTCCGAAGATTTTCTTATACATGCAGACGGATGCATAAATTTCCACAATCCCAAAACCGGGATATATTTTCGACGGTAAAAACCTCTAACGGCACAGAAGCATTAAAAAATCGTCTGCAGTCGCACGATGCACACGTGCAACCGCATGAATAAAGTTTCCCCGGAGCAACCGAAATTTTCCTCGAAGTTGGTCGCTTCTTATGGCAACGAGGAAAGAGATGCGTCTTGTCAAAGTTGCAAGAACGCGAGGGTTTTATGTGTGTTGGTAACCAGTCGAAGTTTCCAGTTCAACCGCATTGCTCGCGGAAGCTATGTATACTGGGTGTCTCGTCAGAAATTAGTATCCTATTTTATGCCAATCTAAAGAAAACATTTCTGAACCAAATTTTCCGACGAAGCGTTGCTCGACGTAGAAAAAGCAAGTAAAAAAATATCGCCGTTAATACTAATTTACTGACGTAATCTGTTTATTTCTAACGATCTTTTCATGAATCCTTTACCACAATATTCGTGACGTTTTTCTGATTAAAACGAGTCCAAACACGACACATTTCGGAGCATATTTAGTTAGAGTTCGGATAATCGAGGTGCTACTTGCAGCGTGGATTAAAGAGGTAAATGTGAACCGAATGCCGTCGTGTTTGGGCTCGTTTTAATCGGAAAATTGTCAGGAATATGTCGGTTGAAGTTTCGTTAAAAAATCTTTGTTCGGATAATCGAGGTGCTACTTGCATCGTGGATTAAAGAGGTAAATGTGAACCGAATGCCGTCGTGTTTGGGCTCGTTTTAATCGGAAAATTGTCAGGAATATGTCGGTTGAAGTATCATTGGAAAATTTTTGGAATGGAGGTTCGATTATGATTGAGAATGAGACGAAGTAGCGGGACACCCCGTATGATGAAGCTTGCGGGAGGAACGAAGAGTTCAGTAACCGCGGTCACGACAGTGTCCGAAAGTTCGCAAAAGCACGGGCTGCTAGACGATGGATGGCAACGACTGAACGGCCATTGGCAAACGCGATTACCCCGACGGAAGAACCGCCGCCCACGCCGGTGAAAACAAATCGAGTTTCGCGGATCACGCGTCGCGCTGGAAGCCTGACGCAGCGTCCAAGTTTTCCAGGGACTTCGCAAAGGAAAGGTCGCAAACCAGCCAGATCGCACATGGAAACCGGCCTCAGGCGACAAACCCGCCAATTACCACCGCAAACACGATCATTAGACCGCAAATCTTCGTACGAAACGCCACATTTCCAGGTCAACTGCGACAAATAGAAATTGAATGAAAATGCATTTCTCAAAACTCGAATATTGCTTAAAACTAAAAAGACTGTACAGTCTTTGTAAACATACGGTTTTATTTCCAACAATGCATTTTATATCACAGAGGAACGAATTATTAGATCGAATTTTTGCGGATATTTTTTTAATTCCGTTTCAAGTATGCAGGAGGAAATCTAATTATTCGATTCGGTAGTGTAAGGTTTACGTTTACTTTGTGAACCCTCGATTCTCTCTTGAAAAGAATTTTGCAAAGAGTATGGGGATCGGTAGAGAGAATTCTGAAGTGGAGACGCGTGGCATGAATCAACGAGCCGACCAGCGGCTAATTAATCGGTTAATTAGGCGTCGGTCGGCGCGGGAACCGTGGTCGATCAAGAATGAGCTCTGGATTCTCTCTGGATTCGAATGTGAGAGTTAATATCTGCTCAGCGAAAATCCCAAATTTATATGGTCGAATTTACAACGAAATTATTGCTAAAATTGGTAAGCGTTCGTTGAAAAATGGTCAAAATTATCGTGAGCTTGGGATGTATTATCACAAAGCGAAAGAACATGAAAATTGAATAGAATTAATGACTCCGATTTGAAACAAAAATGCGAGGAGCTGTTATTGAATGACTTCAGGAAAAATCGAACAAAAGGGTAGCAAGATCGAAGCGTGCCAAAACTCGCTGGTCTTGTTCTACTTCCTTTTACAAAGAGAAATTTATGCGAGGCAGAATTTGCATATCATGCTGCAACCAAGAATACAACTTTTTATTATTGTGCTTGCTATCAAAAGAATTTGTAATACAGAGACCGAAAAACATCGTAGTCATTAGCACTAGAATTGTGTCGAAATGACTGGTTTTACATTTTTCAAATTTACTTCACTTCGCTACATAATCACAATAAAATCGCACGATGTAATGTTTAACAACTGAGCCCTAATGATTTCAGGCATTTAATGTTACAGAATTTTATTAACAGAAAAAGTTTTTGTCTCTTACGAACGATCTACAAAATTTTTATTTTCCACATAGATGCAAACGTTTGCCTCCTCAACGTCAAAAAGAATGCATCACAAAAGAATGGATCATCCAGCAGAGAGAAGTTATCCGATTAGCAATTAGCCATCACCACACAGATAGTAGGCGATCAATTTGTCAAGCGGCGCAATCTGTCAAAGGCTCGTAAAAACGCTCTCTCCTCGCGAGGCTTAAACCCCTGTATCGTGGATCGAGGGATTAAGTAGACAAAGGAGAGAGAGAAAGAGAGAGAGAGGGAGAGGAGAGAGGAGAGATACCGGGCTCTGAAGAAGCGCTAGCAAAAAGGGAGGAATTTAGTAGCAAGCTTAAGAGCTGCTCTTGAGGACCTGCCTGATCTCCGGGGGATCAATGTTCAATGATTCGGATCGTGACGGTTTCTATGGAGTCACGTTTAATTCCTAGATCCTCTAAGAACCTGTCCTAGGACTGGGCCGTGCTATACTGAGCCCATAAGTCCGGTGCTTGTTGGACATGCTTGCACTAGGTCTGGGATCCAGCAGGAAGCAACATAATAATGTCTAAAATAGAAGTTGGTCCGGTGAAACAATACTAATTTAATATTGCAACTTGTTTGTTTCTAATTATTTTTTCTATGTAACTTTCACTGACATATTCGTGACGCTTTCCTGATTAAAATGAGCCCCAACATGACATAGTTCGGTGCACGTTTGCTCGTTTAATCCACGATTTTGTAGAAACTCTGTTATCCGAACTAAGTGGAACGCGAACGGTTCGGATAATCGAGGTTCTCCGAACTATATCGTGTGGGTACTCATTTTAATCGGAAAAATGACACGAATACGCGTGTAAAACAATCATAACCGAATCACTATTCTACTATAATCTATATAATAGAATCACTATAGAAAACTATTTCACCTCTATATTAAATTTCAAATCGTGTTCTATACTTTACGGCGATCGAATTTCTCATACTGAACTCATGCTGGTTTCCTTCGAATACGTTACGACTGTCATTCCATTACTATATTCGCCACAGTAGCGCGCTCTATGGGCGCATAAAATAACGAAAGATAATGCTATCGGAGATCAACAACCCGTAGATAATCTCGTGGCATTGCCAGTGCCATCGAACTCCGGAAATAAGTTCCCGGACGATATCTGCTGGCCCGGTTTAATTGAGGGTCGATCTCTCGATAATTAATCGCCTCCGATAAACGGCGTAATTAACGGCGCTCCTTCGATTTCTTCTTATCTCTTCGGCGAGCTTGACCGAGCGGCGCTATCGTTATCTTGTGAATAGCTTGTAAATGTTAATAATCGTAGGCGGACGCGTGTCCGTCACGCGACTATAGTTCCATTTTTTCCCCTCTGTTTATCATCGCGTATGATGACTCCGACGAGAGCGACTGGAATCAATGAACGTCTGACCGATAACGTGCACATTCCACTGCGATAAAGTTGCAAACGGAGGCCGATTTATCTGACGGATTTTTCAGTCGAGTCTGCTCAGCTCGTGAATGAGTTTATCTCGCGGAAATTGTAACAGGCGAATGATCGATAACGGGCTGTTTTGTAAATAATGATTAATGGCCTGCGGATGTTACAGCATATCTGGAGAGTAGAGATTTTTCTTTTTATTTTTCTTTGAGCTGCTGATCAAAATAAGGTGGAAGATTACGGAAGAAATACTAGACGAAATAATTCGAAATATTAGACTAAACAATTTTTTTATCATTTTAAATTCCATAAAATCGTTTTACAATCCTTTCACATACAATACTTTCGGAATCCTTTTTATACGTTCTTTACGAACTGATGAAATTTTCTAATATCAAAATACATTTCATTTGTGGAGCACGCAATTGCAGTAACAATTTTAGCAACAATTATACCCCAACAGAACGAAACAATTGAAATGAAATGTTGACAAAACCACATAATTGTAATAACACTTTCAGCAACAGATTGGAGCAACGCAATGCAATTGAAACCGGGCGGAACTTAATAACAGGTTGATTAACAAAATCCAGCAATTAGAAGCGAAACTCGAAAGAGCAGACGGCTCGTTAAAAGATGATTCACTCGGCCAACAAGTAGTTTCGAAGCGGAGGAATAAATAGAGGCTGGATCGTGGAAATCGAGCGTTGAATTATTTCTGGTTCGATTCCGCACGAGTGTATTCTCAATGTCGAGAGCGCAAAGAGCGCGTTCATTCAGCATTCTTGTTCCGCGTGGGCGTCGGTCGTTAATTAAGATCGAGAGACACACGGAAAACGCGCGGCTGGGAAGAGCGTCTCGCTTTATGAATCGCTTCGGAATTATTAATAAACCTGTTTTCTCTCTGTCGAAGGGACGATCGAGTTTGTGTCGAGGGCCGCGCGTCGATATCTCGCTATGTTAATAATACCGGGACAGAATGACGATCGATTGATCGCGCGTCATTAACGTCCCACGTGGAACGGAAGTTGTAGGTCGGCGTTAATGGAACACGCCGCTGCAGACGCGCGAAAGTGAAATCTTCCGATAGATTCAACATCCACTGGAACCACAACGGTGTTCATGATGCAGACGATAACTGGCCGATTCGGGGTGAAAAACTGAACAAAAAAAGAAGTAGAACATTTTTTCATGCGAGGCACAGTCTTGGAGCAAATCAAATTTGAAAGGTGGGAAGGCACGAGCGCGTTTCAAATATCTTGTGCGTAACAATGAAATCATTATAAATAGTTTTTCTCTCGTTTGACGCAATATTCGTGGCGCGTCCGAGGATTGTGAGATTCTGAATGAAAAATTGAAGCGAAAAAGTGGAATAACATTTTTTCATAAATGGCTTCTGTTTCGAGAAAAACGAGCCCGAAAGTCACGCGAGTTTGCATTGCTGTGCCCAAGAAATGCATCGGTGCTTTGTGGATGTTTGAACTCGTTTTTCTAAAAAACGAAGTATCGTATGAAAAAATGTTATTCTACATTTTCGCTTCAGTTTTTCATGCAGAATCACCGAATTCTCAGTTTTATTAGAAATGGCGCGTCGGAGAAGCGAGAGAACCAGTGTAGAACATCTTCATTGTTACGCGAAACACAGGCGAAAATGCGTTCGCGTGTGCTTTTCAAATTTTCAGGCTTGCTTTTTTTCGAAAATGAAGCCTCGTATGAAAAAACGTTATTCCGCACATTCGGTTTAGTTTTTCACGTAGAATTTCCCAATACTCGGTTGTGTTACAAATACTGCACCGGGGGAGAGAAAAACAGAAAAATTCATGCATCGAAGCAACATGGTTCACTTTATGGGTTATTTTTGCGACAGACTGTGTTTTTGATTTTTCAAGTTTTCCTCTGCCTCTGCTCTTTTTCAAACCCAGAGGAATTCTGACAAAATCTATCTCTAGATGTTAATTTTAATTTCCGAAATTCGCGTGGTTCCTTCTGCACGGAATATTCGAACATAAACAATTATAATTTTATTCTTGTCGTTCTGTAACATCGAACATTGAGAAGACTAAGGGTACAAATATCGCTGATACTTTTTTTAAATACCTCTCGACAGATTCATTTTCAATAAATTCAAATCGTCAGTCGCAATATATCGCCGAGGGCAGGCTCGAAAATCGAATCGTCAGTATAAAATCTTTTTCACGCTAGAACACTGTGTCCCGGTCTATCCAGTGTCGGGATAAACGAATTTGAAAAAGTTATTCGCAATAGGCGGTAGCTAACAAGCTTTCGAACTCGAATCAGTCTGCTCCAAAAATTTGTTTCGGGTAGCACGGAAAAATATCGCTCGGGTTCAACGTTATTTTTTTTTGTGGGAGAAAAGCGTGTGCCGGAAAATTGTGCTTCGGTGGAGGGGGGAAGAAAAAAAAAACGAAGAATTTCGTGTGAAAAAAAAATCTGCTGGCCGCCTTGAGGCGAACTTTCCCCGGTTCTTTAATTAAACCGTGCTTATCGAAACTCGGGGAAAGTTCGCCACGGAAAATCATTCTTCCGCTCCGGAAGCCCCCGGTAATTACCTGGCCAGATCGGACGCTGTGATTGGTCGGTTTGTTCCTTTTTTTTTCATTTTCATTTTCCCCTACTCCCCAATTTCGTGGGCCAAGGGAAATCCAAGGTTTTCCGAGTTTCACCGCGTTTATCTCTCAATCGGCGGAATACTTTTCGCGCTGTTTCTGCTGTTAATCCTTCTGTTTTAGGGTGTGGGAAAGTCTATGTTATTCAGGTATACATATTTATAACAAAAATGAATAGATGAAACACTAAACAAGAGGTCCGCAGTGTATTCATCCGTCATCCAAGATGGACATCTTCAAGATCACGATCAACATCGCAAACAAATGACACCTACAGTCTTTACTCGATATAAGTCCCAAACATCTATCCGATAGAAGTCCCAGAACTATCCCCACTACCGTGGGCTACACCCCGTAAGGAACCGGGAAGCTTCGCTGTCCTTTTCTACGTTCGGCAGTGTGTCAAAGGACAGTATTGTGGACATATACAGTGACTTCTCGATATATGTCAGCAACACGGGTCTTGCCAGCGTCGTGTATCATCCAGGAGACATACCCGAGTTATGTTTACAATCCTCGGCGTCCGAGGCCTCTCGCGTGAGGATAATTCCGCGACGTTTACCGTGCAGGCCTTGCCGACATATATAGAGAAATCGCTGTATTCTCTAACTGTCCAGGTTCTGAATGCAATATCTCCGGTCCCCGATTGAAACAGTGTTTAAAATATTCGGGCCACAAACCTCGCCCATCGTGGAGCACGATAAAGCCAACAGAGCATGAACTGCAGGATGGACAGCGATCTTCAGGATCTCGATTGCGTCCGAAGTAAAGATCGCGTCAAGGTGCTCGTAAACTCCGTTCGCCGGCAGTCGAGTAGATTGCGAGTTGCGGATTATCTTGGGGGCTATCTGGCGAGGTTAGGGGAGCGAGGAAGTATCAGAAAGGGAGAGGGAGAGAGAGAGAGAGAAAGGGAGACAGACAGTCGCTCGTAATCCAGATAAGAGGCAGTTCCCGAGAATTTCTCCATTAAACGCACAGGGCTTTGGTTCGCGACCTTGTCGGCGCGGGGATCGCGAGTGCGTCTCCATAAAAGCGTGCATTGCTAAAATGTGGGTCGGCAAAAGGGGTCGGGGCAGGGGTGCAGGAGTGCAGGGGAACATTTGAACAGACGATCCATTCTCTCGAAAGAATCCGAGGGACGCGAGGGGTCCACAAAGAGAGCTCGCCCTCGAAACGAAACTAATTCTCCCGTCACCGCCCACGCGTTGCACTCTGCGGCGCGCTTAGGCTCTTTCTCTCTTCGCGTGCCTAACCCTCGGTAATTATAGCGAGCAACGAGAGACACTCGTCCTTCCTGCAGAATAACCGTCCCCACCACCCTGGAACCCTCAACCCTCGCTCCAGTTTTTCGAAGGTCCCCGGCCCACGCGAGAACGATAAAAACGTCGATACTCCGCGAAACCTGCGTACCAAGGACGAGAATTTTTAGTAAGGAAGAGAACTGTCGGGTATTGCATGCGAAATTAGGGGAGGTTTAAGTAATCATTTTGTTGATTCATCATTTGTTCACAAAATACAATTGTTGGACTCTAAGTCTCACAAATCTCTTAAAATCATGTTATTCTACGGACCAGTTTGCGATCGGCGTTATGGTCGTAAAGGACGATAATAGTCTCGCAAGGTTTCCCACGATAGCGCACGACCCTACCGTTCTTAATTAGAGATAAGAGTCATCTGGCGGCATCGAAACCGGCAGAACTTCCCATCAGATCCTCACGAAAAACACCGAGAACCGTAAAATAGTTCTCAAAGGACCATAAGACGCATCTGGTATCCAGTTTCTGGAACTGGCGAACTGGAACTCCTATTTTTAACCGTATAAAGGCCCGGGAAGAGCCGAAGTGCAGCCTCTTGGACGATTAAACGGAGCCTTTGTCTCTCGCCGATCCGTTTTACCTATCCCCATTCTTCTGAACTGTTGGAGTTCATCTTCGAATATCTTACTATTCACTCTGCTGATTTTCACAGTCGATACAGACAGTACTCCCTTATAAAATACCTCTGAACCGTGAAAATAAAACATTAACGATAAAAATAACTACTAATTTAATAACAAGATCTTTCTTTCTAATGATTTTTGCTATGAAATTGTTACCAGCATACTCGCGGCAATTTTCTGATTAAAACGAGTCCAAACACGACACAGTTCGGAGCATGCATGCTCGTTTAATCCACGATTTAGTAGAACCTCGATTATGCGAACTGAAGTCAATGGTACTGAGCGTTCTACAAAATCGTGATTTAAACGAGCAAATAGGCTCCGAACTGTGTCGTGTTTGGACTCGTTTTAATCAGAAAAATGCCACGAACACGCTGATGAAGGTTTCGTAAAGAAATAATGAAGTGCAAAAGAATTGTTTGTAAAATTAAGTACAAAATAACGAACGGTTACACTTCTTGGAGTTCGAGGAAGGTTTGAACGCAGATTTGGCGATGCTGTGGTAAAAATTGCGTTGTTCAGTGAGATTGGGTGCGCGCTTTCCTCTGCACTTTCTTTCTCCTTCGAACGGGTTGCGCGGGTCCCGGGAATTAAGTTCGAACGTGTGCGGCACGTGCACCGTATTTTTCCCGAGGCTCTCCCGGTTGCACCGTTGCATTTCACAGGAGGGAAACACAGAAAACGGGGCGAACCGGGTGGGGACGGGTTCCTATTGGACCAATGAGGTGGTCCGAAGGTTGTCGGACGGGATCCTGGCTCCGTGACCCGCATCCGATCGATCATCCTCTCGCTTGTCCTTGCGAGAGGAACTCCCGAGGAACCGAGAGAGATCGATCGGTTTCTAGACGATTATTCTCGGATCCGAGGGTGTAACAGGGCTTGCCCTGGGTCACGGGGTTTTCTTGCCAAGGTCGCGTGCCTCTCTTCAAGAAGTATTCTCATCCGAATAACTTTGTTTCTGAGGACGCTTGGTGGGGGAATGGTATTGTCGGTCGAACCCCGTCGAGCAATCGAAGTTTCTTCTGGTATTAATTGCGGGGAAACGGAATGGAGTGGAAACTTTTCCTTTTGTGGGATTATTGTTGGCAGTGTGCAGTACATGGAGGAATTTTTGTATGTATGTTAATAGAACATTAACAAAATGGCGGTACATGATGCGTTCCATGTTTTACTGCCGACAGTTTCCATAGGTCACCTTTAAACGTTTGACTCTTTTTTAAATGTTGGAAAATTAATTCGTGATTGGAAAAAAGATTGTTAACGTGTAGAGTCAATCTTTCTGATTCAGACAAAGACAAATTCAAGTTGATCTGACAATTGATTATTGAGATAACAGTTTATAAGTGCAGATTGTGTTTCAGGAGGCTAGTAGAAGATTGTGGCAATTGACGGGTCTGTAGTTTTTAAACAAATTGGAGGTTGGCAAAGTGATGACTTAAACCCCCCCTAATTTTGCGCGTAGCACATGATAGTCCATGTCAAACTATGTCACATCGGCCGATTTCGCGAAGAATCAATGTAATTTATCTTTTCGAGAACAGCCAAAAATTGCAATATTCGACGGCCTGCGTTGTATAAACAAATTGTAAGTCAGCAAAGTGATGACTTAAACCCCCCCTAATTTCGCATGTGGAACACTACAGTACGCTTCAAACATCGTCGAACCGATCAGTTTCACTTGAAACGAGCTTTTCCAAGTAAAAAATCGCATAAATTCAAGAGACAGTCATTTTTCCGAGCGTCTCTACTATATTATGTTTGCAACGAGGGGGGGTAACTCGGCCACGAGAATCGCGTTAGCATCCCCCGTTTAATCCCATCGGCTGCCGGTGAAATGAAAGGCGAGAATTGAAAATGGGCGGGGATAGAGGCGGCCTGTATAAATATTGCTCGGCGCGTAATTGCTCGTGCAGGGACTGCATTTTCCGGCGGGCAGAAATTGGGTAAATTGGAACCGGGAATGATTTCGTGCCTGGACTCTCTCTCTCTCTCTTTTTCTCTCTCTCTCTCTCTCTCTCCCGTGAACACACTCGCACAGGTTCACGCACGCGAAGATGCCTGGACAACTGCGGCCGGGTCACCTTGTAAAATGTGCATCGAGCGTTTTAACTGCGATCGGGCCGGGCTACCTTCGACCGCGAAATGAATTATTAAATCTCCGAGACGATAAGAGTCGTCCGGGTGAAATATGGGGACTGAAATAAGCTGGTATAAACGTTCCAACGAGGGTGCTGGCTCTCAATATTTTAGGTGATGACCGACGACGAAATTTCGCGAGTTTTACCCTGTGTGTACACAGCTGTGTTCGGGATAATGTGTACTCTGCATACGATTAGGTTGCCGGTGCATTGTAATAAAGAGAAAGTTGACGTCCATTGCTAGACAGGGAAACTGTGGTGGGCCAAAAGTTAGAATTGTATTTCGACGAAACACAAAAGTTTCAAACCGGCTACTTGCTAAAACAAAAACACGTTCTTCATAGTTCTCGAATATTTTGGATTTCCATTCGAAGCCCGAACAGCAAATTTCCGAACGGTGGACTCTCGCGAACAGCGATTGTTTCTTTGCATTAATTCCCAATAACAGTTTCATAGAAGCGCGAATGCACTTACCGAAATGAGTATGGCATTCGATAACTCGAAAACTCTCTCGCTGGTTGTCGTTGAATAAATATTAGTTCGACGATAAATATAGAAATAATCGGTCGCTTAATTGCGACGATCCAATCCGCTGATGTTGTCGATATTAATTAGATCGAAAAACTCTGTGATTGATTCCTCGTTAACCCAGAGCCTGTCGATGAATTATTCAACGGTGAAAATTTGATCGGCGAATCGAATGCGCTCGCGGCAAACACGATTTTCCGAAATTCGGTCCTTGACAATTTAATAAAATCGAGCAAACTGTATTTTATTTGGAAGGGCATTATTTGCTTGAGAATTGTACTGCGAGGAATCGGTATTGAACGGGCTTTCGTAGAATCAAAACTGGACTTTGTTCGCAATGAACTTCTACGGGGTCCTGGTTATAGATAATTACACCTATGCTTTCAATTATGTTAATTTTATCAGGTCAAATAATTGCTTGATGTGTTCAAAATTGTCTCGATACGGTCAAGAATATGTAGAAGATAAAACAATTACTAGGAGGGGTCTAGAGAATCGATCGTTGAGAAGTATGACATGAGACAGGATTAAAAATTCTTCTGTTCTTAGTTGCCAACATATACCTGACATTTTTGCGATTAGAATGAGCCCAAACACGACAAGGTTCGGACCGCATTTGATTGTATAAATCACGATTTTGTAGAACGCGTATGTTCCAAATTTCAGTTCGGATAGTCGAGGTTTTACTAAATCGTGGATTGAAGGAGCAAACATGCTCCGAACTGTGTCATGTTTGGGCTCGTTTTAATCGGAAAATTGTCACTAATCTGTTGATAATAGTTTTATAGACGAATCGTTAGCAACAAAAAACGTTTAAACATTAAATTAGCATTTTCTCACCGATATGCTAATGAAAATTGTTTACAAGGGGCAGAATATCGAGGAATAGGGTCTGTTCAAGACATAGACGAATTTGTGAAAATTCGTTTTCAAAAATTGCAGATTGCATAAACATCCGCAGCCTACCGATAATGTACGCTAGAAAGAACCGTAGAAAATTCGAGCGGCCGCATGGTGCGAGATATGAAAGTTCATTTGTAGGAGCACAGCTGCGCGATATCGTTGGCAAAAGGGGATTCTGAAAGGTGGTGGGGCTCCATCGTGGTCAAAGGCGAAACGGATGATCCGGAATCGAGGTTGTATCATTCGCGCTATGGTTTGCACCAGGATGAATAACTATTCGGATCTCCGAGTGAGGTTTTTCCGTGAATTTCCAGGCTCTCGTTTCGCGGATAGATCAAAAGGGAAAACTGGTCGATGGCTTCGCATAACCTATACACTGTGCGGGTCTTTATACAAAATTGTCTACATCGGTTCCAAGAAACAGGAGCCAAGGGAAATTTATTCTCATTTTAAATAGATTCAACAGGTTGACAATAATGCAACTAAATTTGTACATTCTTTTCCCATTCCTCTATTTAATTTTGTTGTAAATGTCCAATTATCATTAGACGATATTTCAGTATTTGACAAATTATTGAATATAGACCAATGTTACAATGTATAGCAATTCTTGGTTACCCCTTATTCCTTCTTCGGGATGTAACGCAATGTTTCAAATGTTCATTATAAATTTTCCAGTAGATTTGACGATACCTTGTACAGTTAGACAATTTTTACGTCATTCCTCTCTCTTGCAATTGACGTAGCTTTCAAGTTTGCATAAAAATCCACAGTCTAGTAATAAATAAAGACAGACAGAGACAGACTGTGTACTATTTAGCCCCGAATCGATCACGCGAAAATCGAGCAATGATAATAATATTTCTGTGGTAAGGGCGTTTATAGTCGCCAGAGGTCTCAAAGCGAAGTAAGCATATACATAAATCGTAGGATAGGGGGGGGGGGGGAGAGTGGTGTGGGTGTAGAGAGCGCGTTCCCGATGGAATTGTTTTTATTAGCATTTTATTGAATTTCCCTTTGAACCGGCACAAAAGAACCGATCGCCCTCTCTCCGATGATCGAATCCTGGATGTTGCGGCGAGTTTTCTTCCGCATGACTTCCTGTTATTGGCCGGGCACCGGTCTCTGCGCCAACAAATGTCTATTTAATGTCTGCCCGTGGCTTTCGAACCGTTTCAATAAAGCCCGGTACTGTAAATCTGCTCGGAGAAACCCCGCAAAACCGTTTCCTCTCTTCGCGAAATCACGTTACACGCGGTCCTTCTCTTCCAAAGCTGTATCGTTTGCTATTTTCACGGTGATGTTAACGATTTCAATTAACGGTCTGTTCGTTAAAGCGTCGATCAATTCTCTTTCTTGTGAATTGCCGCGAAAAGATTTTTATTTTGCATAGAGATTCACAGAGTCTGTTCATAAATAGCACTGGGATCAGTAGAAAATCTGACGAAAAGGGTCACGGTGATCTGCCAAGAATAAAGAGCGCATAAACGTTAGAAAGGGAATAACAAGAGGAGAGACAATCTTGAAGACAATCCCGAGAAAGATAAAGAAGATGAGCGCGAAGAAGCGTCGATGGGGGCGAGGAACTTTGAACGCTCGGAGAGGGAAAGTGTTTGACGATTCGTTTATCCGGGGCATGTAGCGAGGACAATGGATCGGACAGTCGATTAAACAATGGGAAGCAAGTGCATCCGTGATCCGAAGTTAACACGGCGTGCCACGAGCGTCGGAAGAATCGCGTTATTGTCTCCGGAATACGATAATTCCATGAAATAACTTGGGCGAGAGTCGGAGGACTGTTTCAATCTCCCTCGGAATCCCTTTCTGTTTGAGCGCTCGAGTATAGCGTCGCCTTGGCACTGTGCCTGTGCCTTTACACCCACGCATCCGTACAGGGTGTCCTGTAAGTACCACGCAAAAACAGTGGTTAATATTCGCCAGGCAAATATCGTAAACCACAGTGTCGTTTTTGATTTTAGCTTGAAAATCTGTGAAAGTACCATTTTTAAATTTCAACCTTGGCGGATTCCCTAAAGTGCCATTTTCATATTTTACACTCTGAAGATTCGATGAAGTACCATTTTCGCATTTCAATGAATTAGAAGCGGTTCACAATGCATGTACTTCTTAATGGGTTAGGAATTCAGCTTGGACTTTTGCAGTTTCTTTATCGTATAACAAAAAACAAAGCCTCAATTTGGAAAGTAATGGAGGGGGAAGATCTTTCTACTTTGCAAAGCGAGAATTTAAAGAAATACAGGATCACTTAGCTCATATATTTCAGAAGCTCGCGAAACAAGTATCCAGAGGATCTCACTTGCTAAAGAACCTTGGAAGAAAAAATTTACTTGGCGAAGGACTTTGGGAAAGACATTTCACTTGCCGAAGAACTTTACAAAGTCGACTTTACTTGCCAAAGGAGACTTTCCTGTTTAATTTACGTCTCCGAAGCATCCCTGCAACTTATGAAGGACAGAAAACTTTATAATTAATATTCGGACTGTTAAAGACACTCGTGAGATCGACTATAAACAGGTTCATAAAAATACTTTGAACTTTTTCTGTCAATAATTTCAACATATCATTTCCAGGCTCTTCTTCTGAATGATTCACATTTGGAATTTTCTCATTCTTTTCTGTTTTTTACCTCTGCATATTTTGTAAACAAATGCAATGAAATCTACGCACACACAGGTAGAAACTAGTTTCTTTTCTTAACAATACCAATAAAATATTCTGAAATTCTTCTCTTGCTCTGCATATTTTTGTCAGAATTTGAAATTCAGCACTCAAGTTGACCAACGTTTTCAATGCATCTCGACTTGTACGGTAACGACGCAGTTCCGAGGGTTCAATATTTGTGGTTCACCGTATAGACAACTATCAGAAGCACCAGCCAAACCGGTTATCCCGTCGAAATCCCTCGGAGAAACTTCGAAAACAGTTTCCGAAAGGATTCTCCGCGGTCCGAAAGTTTCGACGACCACCGCCTCGCAATTGTACCCGAGTCCTTAATTGTTCGGTGTCCTATAGCGATTGTGTCCAGAACCCTCCAACTGTATAGTATCACTACTTACAGTACCCGCTACAGTCACCCTAAACTATATACAGGGTGAGGCACCTAATTCCTAAATTATGTGTTGCACCAAAAATTCATTTCCACAGAAGTTACACGGTATCAAGGGGGACATGATTTCTTCATAAGTGAAAGCGTTTAGGAGATATAAAAATCAACTTTGATTTTCTAAACGGAGCCATACATTTTTTACCCTCCAATCGATGCAGTTTTTCATTCTCAATGAAAAATTATTAACTCACGCACGTCGAAAAATGATTAGTTTAGCAGATATTTTCATTTAAATGTTGCCAAGAAAATGGTAACGGTAGTAATACAGTGATTTCTCTGTATATGTCGCCAAGGCTTGCATGATAAACGTCGCGGAGTTATTCCCAGTACCGCGGAGTATAATTTTTGTTGTACAATGCAGAATTTGGAAATTTTTCAAGGTGTTTCACCCTGTACACTTTCCTCGGGTCCCTTTTAACCCGGATAGTCACGAGTCGAAAGTATCTCACACGGACAAGCCCGATACGTCTTCGGAACGACACCGATAAATATTGGACGACCAGACGCCCGGAAGAATGAAGATGAACGAGTCCAGGAAACGGCCCCGCGGAAGGGGTGTCGAGCCTTTACCGTTTCCGCGAGCCGCTTCGACATTCGAGAAATGGCACTCGATCCTAGAGCATCAAACTTGCGAATACCCCCGCTGATCTGCAAGTGAAACTACAAGTGCATCGAGTCATCAATTTTCTGCTCTGGCTACGAGCAAGTGTTCATATAGTTATCCGTGGAAATGTTTTGTTTAACATTTTTATACCGGTGAAATTGTTTGTAGTTATTAGACGCGTTTGTGTCGAGCAGTTGGGGAGGATTTTGAGGTGCCATTTTTTTTTTTTTTAATTCACAGATCAGAAGTTTGTTGAAGATTGATTTAAAAAGTTTATCATTCGAAGGTCCTTTGAAGTGCCTTTTTTAAATTTTAAAGTTTGAAGGTCCTCTGGAGCATCATTTCGAAGGTTCAGTGTTTGAAGGTCCTCTAAAATGTCATTTTCTTATTTTACAGTTCGAAGGTTCTTTGGAGCATCCTTTTGAAATTTCGTCTTTTTGAAGGCCTTTTGAAGTGCCATTATTTTCTATTTTAAAGAGTGAAGGATTGTTGAAGCATTATTTAAAAAGTTTACAAAATTACAATATCGACCATTACAAAATTCATCGAGCCTTGGGATATTGAAACCCCCCTGAAGCCTTTAAGGGAATTAAAAATGTCTTAAATATCAGCGAAGCATTTTCTCTCCGTTTCAGCGAACATCATCATCGTATAAAACACTTAACGACGCCGTAGCCCTCGTTAATATCAATAATTCCGGTTTTTATTCTTTCGGGCTGAATATTGGAAGCTCGTAAAGACTCGGGCAACGTTGCTGAGCGTCCGCAGAATCCATAAGGATTTTTAATTTTTTTTTTTCTCCACGACGGATTATTACGGAGCTACAAAACGTTAGAGGCTCCCTTTATCGCCGTATACGGGGGGTTTGTTCGACGGCGAGGATTTATCGTGACCCGTCGTCGGGAATAATTCCTCGCTGACGATCCTATGGACAGGACTCGTCCGAGGCGTTGCTCGTCGTTACGACGACGTGCCCGACGACGACCGTTCCCATTTTCTTTATCGCCCGTCGATCGAGTCTCACCGAGGGGAGCCCGTTTATCGTCCCACAAATCCACCTGGAAAGTCGTCTCACCTCGGCTACTTTTACACCCGAAGCTTAACAGAAAAAAAATACCAGACCATCCCTTGTAACAAGCACCCGTGCGGTTCTATCATTTTTACAACGAGCCGCGAGATCGTTCACACCATTTTCTCAAACTTTTATTTTCTGGTTCTAGGATCGACGAAGCTCCCTGACGCCTCTGGTATGAACTTTCGATATTCTGGTTTACTACTAAGAAACAAAGCTTGCTAACATCTTGAAGCTTTCTTGTCAAAATAATTGCAATTAGACCGCGGCTTCTATGCTAAATAAAAATCGTCTGCGTTCAGTTCAAGCCATAGAAGCTGCATACAGATTTTTCTTTTCTCGATCGTTCGAATATGCTCAAGAATATGATACTTCATCGAAGGGGATGATTCCTGACGTCATTTCGAGCGACTTCCTCCTTTGCGAAAATGTTCTCCGCGGCTTCGTTCAGGAGTTATCAACGAAAATCGCTGGACCAATCACAGCGCGGCTACCGGAGACGGTTGTCGCCTCACCCAATACCAGCGTCCCGCTCAACGGTAGCCGCTCTCTGGTTGGCCCGGCGATTTTCGTTAATAACTCCTCAACGAAACCGCGGAGAACATTTTCGTAAAGGAAAAAGTTTTTTTAAATGATCTCAGTAATCACCATACTGTCTTTTATTTTGATGACTCGTTCGACAATATGGTTCACGGTTCTGATCAAATATTGTTCAACAAGGGCGGGACGGAAATGAAGGAAATTTTTATCATTGGTTTCGCCGGTGGACAAGCGCAAATTGCGCGAAACAGAGCGAAAAGGGGACGGCGATAACAATAATAGGAAAAAGTTGATCGTGTTTCGGGTTTCTGGTTTAATTGAAAGTAACGAGGGCGGAAGCAGCGAGGAGGACCTCCCGTTTCCCGTCGTTGCGTTGTTGCAACTAATTAGCCGCGGTAGCAGATAGGTTTCGCAACGCGACGCAGCTAATGCGTTTACGGGAGCACGCGCCCTTATACTTTGCTTGTTGCCGGTCGCTCGCTGCTCGTTGCACGTTCGTTGCGGAAATTCGAACAGCACGGAGAAAACGGTTAATTGCGAACCGCGGGGAACCGCTAACACCGCCTATCTGTGCTTCCTGCTTAAACTCTGACGCGAGTTTTAGGCGAGACCGTGTTACGGTTTGCTCGACAACGTATTTCCTACAGATTGAAATTTGTTCAATCCCTATTCCCCATAAAAATTGAACTCGTCAAACTCTCCCATAATTCATTTCCGAGAATAAAAATCTACTTCACGTAGTTCGTGTTTCTGATTGATTTCTGAAGGAAATTGAATGCGCTTTATGTTCCTGGTTTATTTCAGAAGAAAATAAAACTTATCTAAAATTCCTCGTTCGCGTTAGAGGCGAATAAAATTTCTTTTATGTTTCCTATTAATTTCTAAGAAAAGTGGAATGCACTTTATGTTCCCCGTTCATTTTAGACGAAAAGAGTTTTTGCTTTATGTCCCTTGTTCGCGTTAGAGGCAAGCAGGATTTAATTAATGCTTCTGATTCATTTCTGAGAGAAATAGTATGCGCTTTATGTTCTTATATTTTATTCAGAACAAAATAGAATTTATTTAACGTTCCTCATTCGAGTTAGAGGCGTGTAAAATTTATTTTATGGTTCCAATTAATTTCTGAGAAAAATAGAATGTGTTTTATGTTTCTAATTTACTTCTGAAGAAATTAGAATTTATTTGATATTCCTAATTCAAGTTAGAGGCGAATAAAATTTTGAAAAATAAAACTTTTGTGCTTGGTAGGTTTAATATTAATACTGTCACATTTCTCGGGGTGTCAGCTGAAAAATGAACGCGTTAAATCGACTATCCTGCGTCGCTTGTCGAAACAGCTTGCGCTTAGGGTTGGTTTATAACGATTACACCGACAAAATCGTCGATATATCAGGGAGAATGGCGGTCGTAATCTCGGTTACGGTGAAAACGAGCCTACTCGATGAAACCTTGGGACCAAAAACGGTCTTTTTCCCGTGGTATAGCGAGCCTAGGAGTCCCTCGAGCGGCACGTTCGATTAGCAACCGAAGGTAGGGGGAATCATGGTCGTTGTTACCTGCGAGAAGGGACGAGGCAGCGCTCGGATACAAGAGGGTAACAAATAGAAGCGTTTCTGGGTCGCGTTGAGGGTTGATGTTAGGCTGTTAGCATTTCTAACGCGATTATACGCGCCACGACTGCTTTGTGCATGTAACGACGATTGTATAGCGTGCTTCTCTATGCGAATGCCTCTTCCTCTCTCTTCATCCTCCGCTCTTGGAACCGCGAATCACAGTCCAACACGATCCATTGTGGCGAACGTTTTGTGCAGATGTTGCATTCGATTCAAGAGAACCGCAATTTCCCTTCAAACCTCGGGGCGAATTTTTCTTCTCTTTGGTTCAAAACCGGAAATGCACAAGACTCCCCTTCGTTGGCGCAAGCACCTTTCCGGACAATGGTAAAACAAAAATACATCGATTTTATAGAATTTTTCAGATTCAGTAGTTAAGGTCTTAAAGATACCATACATTGCAGTTTGTATATTTTGCTGCTAAAAACGATTTCAGTAGTACAAGTCAACCATATCTGCGGTATTTCATTAAACAAAGTTACCTTGAGTTTTCTTACCAATTTACAATAATATTTGGACCTCTTTTTTAAAATAATTTACGTTCCCCTGAATTTTGAAGTAGTTTGGATATTTTCCCATCAATTTGCAATATTAAATATTCTGAAGTTCTCTTGACGATTATCTCGAGTATTTTTTGAGGGTTACAGATTGGTTTTCTAATGCATAGTAACTAGGTATTGATTATACTGTTCGGTAATGACCAGTAGGAGCCGCCGAACTCTCGGATCGTCTATATGAAAATTTTTGATTAATACCAAGTTCTAAAGCGATCCCTGAAGTGGGACCCGCGTGTTACGGACACCTAGTATAATCTAATAACGTGCCACTGGGAGGATAACTTTGACCCTAACCCTAATACTTAATGACTCAGCGTGCCCAGGGTACCAATTTGGACCCTCAGCTCCCCCGGAAGCTTTCGCCTGGTGAGTAATGGTGTTGAGAGTGACGGCGCAGAGAAAAGTTATTCTGTTAATTGCATTAACGATTCCGAGGGCGGGTCATTACAGAACACCTGACATATTAAGTTCGCAGAATAATAAATTATCAGACGATTCCACCTTCTTATAATCACTGTGCCGACAGCTTTCGTCTAGCTCAATAATTCAACGAGCACAAAGAATATTAAAAGAATATTAATAGCTGCTTTCGACATTCTGAATTTTGTAATAAACAATTCATATTAAAGGCAACAAACAATCGTGTACTACATTTTAACAGTAGACATAGTAAGTCTGCTCTTAAAAGCAATTTCAGTAGTACAAGTCAACGATACCTGTAACAAGTATATTATAAAGAAATTACCTTAGTTCTGTGAAATATTTTCTACTGATAGCTCGACAGTTAACACTTTAATCGACGATAATGGACCCACCAAACAACCTTATATTATGTTTTAATAAAATCCTGACAATAAGTCTGCTCATAAAAGCAATTTCAGTAGTACAAGTCAACGATACCTGCAGCAAATATTTTATTAACGAAGTTGCCTTGACTCTACGAAATATTTTCCACTAATTTCTCAACGATCAACGTGTATCAATCGACGACAATGACTCCACAGACACACACTGCATTCAAATGAAAAACTCACACAAAGTCTAACATTCGCAGTTAGACTCGATCTCAGTGATACAGATCAACGAAATCAGCGCCGGGTATTAGATCGACGTTCCTCGAGGCGGAAGATCGATCGGACGACAGATAGATTGTTACAACAGAGAGGTCCGAAATCGAAGGAAATCGATTAGCGATCGAGACGGAGATTTATCGCCTTCGAAAGCACCTCAGGGAAAATTCGCCGGGAGGCTGAGCTTTCTTTGGCGGAGCCTTTTGTGAATACTGCACGGTTTCCTCGCGTGGCCCTTTGAGGCGTTTAAAGGGTTACCGTATTAGCCGGGCTTTGAACGGCCCTGCGCCTAAGTGGCTTACGAGATTTAACGCGAAATTCAGACTGATCTTTCTATTTAGGCAAGCCCTCCGGTGCCTTCAGGCAAGAGATCGCGGGCTTTGAAGCCGCCGCTCCGTCGTGCCATCCTCTTCGCGATCTATACCGGACAAACTTTTATTTCCTAGTATGGTTCTGGTTTTCGGCTGGGCTCGGCTAAACTCGACTTTTCACCAGGTTTCCTGGAAAAATTCTCGGTTCACCCTCTCAGGCCCAAATACAAAGCACAAGGGATGCACAATTGGTTGGTGGGATTGAAGACAATTTCCATTTCGAAGATGCGCATTCGACCGATTATATTTCCGAGGCAAAAGAAAGAGAGCACAACAGAGTGTGTCTAGACGTGGAAACGAGTCATGCGATCTCCTCTCGTTGTACAGGCTCGCAATCATTTGTCCGTCGGTCGCAATTTAATTTCACCGTGGATGCACCTGCACTTTGGTGCATCCGGTTTTGTCCCCGGCACACGGTATCGATCGCTCGCAATAAAACCGGACTCACAAAATCGGCCGGTGTCCGTCTCCCCAGGAATTCGGTCGCGTCGATGCCATCGGGAAAAAGGGGCCGATTTCACGGAACTATAATTAACTGTAATTACAGTCGGCCGCGTAGGGATCGCTCGTTTTCGAACGCGAAAACCGCACCGCGTCGATGATTCTCTGTAAATGGAACGATTCGGGGCGGATTCAGGGAGAGAAGAGGGGGCGGAGACGGGGGTTGAAACTGAGCCATCGGGGGAAAATGAAAAACGCCGACGATTCATTCGAACTGATTGCGTTGCTTCACGCTAATTACACAGCGCGATTTTCGTGGGTTTATGAGTCCCGGAATGGGGACCACGGTCGTTTCGCTGTGTCGCTTGACGTTGCGATGTTAATTAACCGTTGCTCGGCTGTTTTAGCATGCTTGTTGCGCGCTGGGAATTGCACAGTGCTCGGGTACAGTCTAAGATAATTTTTTGAGGCTCCACTGGGGTGTAATTATTAATAGAATAATAATTGAGAAGATTGGGGGGGACTCTGTGATATGGAAGATTGGGGATGTTTGAGATCACGTGGTTTCGTGAAAAATTATCGGAGGGTGGTCTACCTAGTTTCATTTTAAACCTCTACTTTCAGATGTCTCAAGTGTCATTTTTATCGAAGATAAATTTTCCAATTAGAAATAATCAGAGAAGGCCAAGATCGATTTTACCTTGTGAATGAATGCCTGTATTTGAACAATTTTTTTCCGTGGTCGGGATTGCAATGGGTACGAAGATTGAAGTGTCCTCTTTGCAACGAGCTCTTAAAATTTGACGTACGATTTTTTGTTTTCGTCCTATCGCATTTTGAATGACAGCAGGTTGAGCATTCATTCGATTCCGAAAGTTCGTCTCGGAGAAGATTAACAATTTTCTCCCGCGGTGAGCAATTAAAAATTGTCACGATTACGAAGATTACTATACCCAGGGTAGCCTAACAGCGTCGCGCCCCGAACGAAGAAAGTAGGCTGCTCTTTTCGGTGCACAGATTCGATTTGGATTCGCATTATTGCGCACGGGGGAGGGAAATGCCACGGGTCCTGGCGATGATCGATAGAGAGATAGAGGTTGTCGGGTTTGCCGGGAAGGCCGGGAAGGCCGGGAATGGTCGTCCATGAAAAGATCCACCGGGTCTCCGCACAAAGCCGGTGAAAATGCCAAGCGTCGCGCTCGTCGCGGGACCTCTCTTCTCCGAGGACGTGCACGTGTCGCCTAACCGCGCGTCCAATCTGTCAGAAGCCCTTAATAAACCATCCTCTTTCGAGCACCGCCGATATTCGATAACGAACCACGCTCAATAAGAATCGACCCAGTCACCCTCCTCGCCACGTGTTACACGTCAAAGCGTTAATTAAACGGCAGCAACAAATTGCTCCGACGAACGTGCAAGAAATTCAAACTTTCTGAATATGTCTCCCATTGATTAATGAAGTGGGTAGATCAATGTTTGGGGGC
>CM052121.1:3978819-3995846 GCA_028454245.1 Halictus quadricinctus | reverse complement strand
AGTATAAAATCAAATTTTAATTTTTAAATCCATGGTAATTTCTTATTCAATTTTTAGTCTATAATCGAAAGAAAAAAATTGTTAAACCGCGAAAAGACCTCCGACAGTATAAAATCAAATTTTAATTTTTAAATCCATGGTAATTTCTTATTTAATTTTTAGTTTACAGTCACGGGAAAAAATTAAAGATCGCTCGCAAATCCCAGAGAGAGTAAGGAACAAGTTATTGGATCGATTCTGGGTAGCAACCCCTGATCGATCAACGAAATGAAACGGAGATTTATGTGAACGAGTCAACCCTCTCTCTCTCTCTCTCTCTCTCTCTCTCTCTCTCGCTCTCTCTCTCGCTCTCTCTCGAATGCAGTCGAAAGTAGAAAAGTTTCGGTGTAGTTTCGCGAAGCAATCCTCGAGAAGCAATATTGAGGGTGGCGAGCATTTTTACGGGGAAACAGGGAAAACACTCGGGGACACGGTATGAAAAGCAATTGAATCGGAGCGAACGCGAAGGCGAAGGCGGACCCAGGACTCGTGGATCCGTGATATATCGGATTTTCCGGGGGAAGAGGTTTTTCCGTGGACGATACGTGCTTGCCACGGGGATAAGAAGCTTTCCGCGGGCGAGACGGCACCGGGTAACACGAGCAGAGTCGAAAGTCGGTGCAAACAGACCGATATCTCACCTGAAGACGATGCATCTTTCACGTGGCTGCTGCTGCTGCCGGTCGAGAGAGGAAACGTGCCCCGAGGACGCTTTTCGAAGAGGCCTTGGCTCTTCTGCACCATCGAGCCCCGAGCTCGTCTTCCCCCGTGCCTGAAAAATTTAGAAAATTATCGTTTTTACGCCCCCTTTTAGCGCCTCGCCCTCAGCACGCTCGAAGAGCTTATTTTAAAACGAATTACCACCGAGAATTTCTTCGTGAATTTTGTAAAATGAGCGCCTTCAGCTCGGAAGCTCGCTGTTAAAATTTCGTTTTATGCGAGTTCTGATATTCTAGACTGGTGCGGCATTTTTTAATGGATAATTATTGAGATTGGAGCGATCCTTTTATAGGGAATTGCTAAAAAGCAATTAGGAATTGTTAAAGAGGTTTACCAGCATGTTCGTGACATTTTTCCGATTACAACGAGTCCAAACACGACATCTTTCGCGCCACATTTGCTCGAGCAATTCGCGAAATGGTAGAATCTCGATTATGCGAACCGATGCGATTCGATTTTGAAAGTGATCCAAATTGTGCCGTGTTTGGGCTCATTTTACTCGGAAAAGAGTCACGAATATGTTGGTGGACATTAAAAATAAATATTTGGCGGACCACCCAGTATCTTGAAATATTTCAATCATCATTTTCACGAAAATTGTGTAGGGTTCAGAACGATTTGAAATAGGACGATGAACTGTTTGTAAATGATTAGCGAATTAGCTGCAAAGATCGTTCTTAATTCTGAGTGTCTGCAGACGATAGATTCAAGATCCCAGTGAGTTGAGTCGCGTCTCCTCGACCCTCCTGAAGGTTCTCGAGTTTTCGCGAGAGATCCCGGAGCTCTTCTGCTTTCGCAGTAAATATGTTCTTCATTATCTAGCCGCGATTCTCGGACGGTAGAGGGCCGAGTGGGAAGAAAACCAACGAAAATTAATGGCTAGGAGAGAGGGAGGGGATTGGGGGGAGAGAGAGAGAGAGAGAGAAGTTGGAGAGGCTGGAACAGTCGAGTCTGATGGTATTTAATGAAATTAGTGTATAAAGATGTTTGAACAAATGCTGGGCAAATTGGACCGGACTAATGAAGATGGAATTAATGTTCCTGGATGGAGAACGAGATGAACGGTCGGAATTAGAGCTAGCTGCGGAATCGGTGTAAAATCATGTTTGCATAGACGCGAAGTGAGCGAGCATAGTCCGAGATCAATGTAGTTGCCGTGTGTGGAATAAAAGTACTATTAATCGTTAGTAAATATTTTATGCAAACTTACAATTTTAGAAATTGTTCCAAACAAGTTGCACGTGTAGTTCAGACCTAATTTGTAATTCATGTTTCCTTAATGCCCGTGGGAACAAATATTTATTTTCTTAGAGATAGCTAAACGAAGCAAGACCTAAATTAAAAATCCTTTTCGAATAATTTTTGTCAGTATTAAAGTTTCTTGTATTCTAAAATTTTCTTAATATTCAATTTTCTTGTGTTCAGAACTTTTTTGTAATCGTTACATTTTCTTATATTCAAAATTTTTACGGAGAACTTTTACTCGGCCGAACTGTCATAAAAATGTAGAAAAATTGTCTACTAAGACACAGAGGGAAGCGAATAACTTATTGGGCACAGTGCACGAGAGCGACTTTCGCGAGCAACATGAGAAAAATGGCGCCCGTGGCTCGCAAGCGATAATTCTTCGCGGTCGGGAGGAGGGGATCAGAAACAGGGAAGAGGACGCTTCGTTCCCGGTGTAAGCGGTTTATGGGAAAATCGATAGGAAGTATGCGAGTCTCCCGGGGGATAATTCGCGGGGACCGGTGTTATGTTTCCGCTGATGCGATTCCTCGAGCAGTGACTCACAAGTTTCCGTGGTCTAAGTCTCTCTCTCTCTCTCTCTCTCTCTAGAAACATGTCCTCCGCATTGTTATTCCCATCGATCATCTGATCCAGCGATTTCGACGGGACCCTTCGCTGCTCTTTCCCTGTTGTCTCGTCATCTAACGCGACACGGTAGTTAACGACACGCGCTATCATCCCGCTGACGTTCCAGAACAGGTCAATCGATTTCCTGCCAATCACATCGTTCTTTCCGTACGAGAAATTCAATTCCCTGGAACCCCGGTGCTTTTACAATGGTTAACCCTTGTTCGACTGTGGCTGGGTCCTTCGGGACCCTGGGGAGCAGTGTACGTTTCACGTGTTTCGATTCGTTTGATGTCGAACGAGGTTTGTTTGTCCAAAGGGGAGAACTGTACCCGGTTACATGTTGTTTTGTTTTTGTTGTTCAAGGGTTTCCAAAAATTGTGGAAAAACCCTTGGTATTCATCGTTGTGATTTCAGTATTGAATGGTTCGGAAAAATTCTGAAAAAATTATGGAACGTTGCTGCCATTGCGAGTCGCATTAGAGAATTTTTTCGGAATTTATGATTGAGACTCCTTATCGTGATAAATAAATAAACGGGAATAAAGTCGCGTATAAATGTAAGATTCGAACGGAGAACGTGACTTCGGTATTTATATTGGCCAGATCGTTCTGTGTAGGATCTAAAAGCATCCGACCTTGGATTAAACGGGAGGATGGCTCTTGATCCTTCTTGAAGGGACGATTATATTTATCGTCCCAAGGACACGACCTCCGATGCGTCAATATTAGAGAGAACACATGAAATATTCCGACTCGTTGAACGGAACGAGCAGAACTCGTCGCGGAGTTGCTGCTCGATTTAAAGCTTCCACGGTTTGTCGCGAACGAGATAGTCTCTTTTAATCCAACCTAATCCATCATACATATCTACCCGAAGACCTGGAGCGTATTATCGCCCCGCGGTACGCTCTTTTTCCGAGCCCGTCCTTGATTCTCGGCCCATTGAAGCTCGGTGTTTGCAACTTTATCGTGTGCAGTTTTTATGCAGCTGTGACACTGTTGTGCAGTTTTCCGAAACTTATTCGATCATCGACTCGATAGTAAACACCTTCAGTTGTCACTTTATCAATCTTGAATTTTCAATCTTGCTTTAATTCTCAATCTTTCGTTTCTCAGTTTTATTTTTCAGCCTTCAATTCTCAATCTTCGATTTTTCAGTTTTAATGAAAAATCTGTAGGCTTCATACTTTTATACTGTGATGTTCCTTTCAATTTTCGATTGTCAAACTTCAGTTCTGAATTTTTAATTTTTAATTTGCAATTTTTAATCACCAGTTTCCAGAATTTCGCTTTTGGAAAAATAAAGGAAACCGAGACAGATGCTCGTCGATTTCGCACAGCGTTTTTTCTCGATTCGCGAGCGACAACGCCTCGGAATATTTACGACGCTCGTAAATGTTTCGGCTTCGAGAGGGCCCGGTGCCGTCGATATTGCTCGACACGCGATACAGAAAACTGTTCTCGCGGTGAATCGCCGTCAAATGGATAAACGGAGGACTCACGAAACTCCTCGCGGTCTGAATAAACCCTGACTATTGATCGATGCTGGCTAAAAAATCGATTTTCAAGTCTGTGAAACAGTTTCCGCTCTGTACCGCTTCTATCCGCTGGGCTACTGCTGCGAAAACTATTTTTTATCGCTGAAATAAGAACAAGCTGCAGTAGACGCGATCGCAGCTTGTAGAAAGCCAATTTTCTAATGTTAAAAATAATTATCACAGGGGTGTTGAAGCTTGTAAATTTGCAACCACATTTTATCTGATTTTATCCTTATTTTAAACCATTTGTATGCTACTTTTTACAAAATCTTAAACGATATTACTGCCTATATCTACTTTCGACCATTTTGCAACTTCGCTGAAAGATTGTTTGTGCTAAGAGCGCCTAAGCTTGCGCGATCCTTGCTTAGAAGACTGTTAAACGAAGAATCGGATGAACCGGTATAAAAGTGACAGGAACAATGGCAAAGTCGACTGCATCGCTTGGCATTCGCGCAATGCGGCCAGCAGTGAAAAACGGGGGAAGTAGAGGGAAGCATAAATTAATTAGAAAACGAACGAGAGCGAATGAAATACCGAGTAAAAGTTCACCGAGTAAAGCGCCGTTACGAAATTGAACGCAGCATGGGGTAGTAAATCCTGGCAAGTAGCAGTTGAAACAATGTAGCAGGAAAAACCCCCTGGTAAGCACCGGTGTATGCCCACTCTCCGGTTTCATCGGTAAAATTGCTGCAGTCCTAACCTACTACGATTGTGTGTGTGTGTGTGTGTATCTCCCAACTATGCATATACGTGAGCAAAGCCACTTCTCTGCAAAGGGAATACCACTGCAGTGGTAATAGCCGGTGTATGGTCAGACGTCGGCGCACGGAATTAGCATAAACGTTCGGCGGCACGTTACACGGGTATAATGCATAAACGGGATCGATGCCCGGATCGTATTACCCGGATCGTGACATTGATTGATCCATCGCCTTTAGGTGGTAGTTTCGTTGGTTTGCAAGCATTAAAATATTTATGACGAATTTTAAACCTCGATCAAGTGATTTCTTGACGAATTTTAAACCTCGGATCCAATTCTTTGATTTTCTACCTTTTCTCTTGTGTTTTCTAATTTTTCATTTTCTGTTCTCTATATTTTATTTCCTATTGATCCACCAGTCTCGATTTTCAGTTTCCAGTTTTTTACTCCTCAATTTTTAAATTACAATTTACGCTTTAATTTTCAGCTTCTTATCTTCAATTTGCAATTCCTCTGAATTTTTAATCTTTCATCAGTTTTTAATCTTCGGCCGGTATTTGCCGCTCCTCAATGTTTAAACTCCAATCCACTCTTCATTATCAATTTTTCATCCTGAATTTTAAAGTCTCGATTGTTAGCATCCCGTTCTCAATTTTTAATTTGCCATTCTCAGTTGTCGATCTTGAATCTTCAGTTTTTACTCGTTAGTGGAGTATTCTGAGTAAAATGTTTTTTTATATGTCGTGATTTCCGAAATCATTTTAGTAATTTTTCTCTGCCGAGACCTCCCCTAGCTCGTATTGGGCGTTTCAATCATTATTATCGAACAGAGTAGATGATTCTACGTGAAAAGATAAGTCGAAAGTGTGCAATACATTTTTTTGACAAGATGTTTCGTTTACGAGATATTCGAGTTTGAAAATTGATCGACCAGTGTCTGACTATAGCCGATTATTTCTACTTAACACAGTAACGCGTCAGACTAACTTTCAGGCTCGATTATCTCATAAACGGAGTCTTGTACAAAAAAATGTTGCTCCACAGTTTTCAACCATCTTTCCATGTAGAATCAGAATTTCTCTGTTTTATCACAATTTCGCAAACATTTTAAGCACCTTTTTGCAAAATAACGACCCAAAACTTGCAAAATAAAAATTTTCATAACTCCAAATCCGATATAATTTTACTTTCAATTCAATAACAATATATATAAAATTTATGAACCCATGGCACAAAATTGAATGTTTGTACTCGTCCCTGAAGAAATGTACCTAAGTACACACAATGCAAATTTCCCAACGTAATCTCACATTTCTTTCTGCTACTCTCAGTGTACCCACATTACAAAATACACAATATAGATACACTTCCAATGTAAAAATTGATTGTTTCAATGTATAGTCGTCAATTAATAATCTCTAATAACTTAATATTACTTTACACTATATACATATTAATATTATACACATACAGTAATATTAAAATGTATCAATATACAATTATATATTTGTATATGTAACAGTTCAATATAATTTAATATATTAAGGATTTAATCACCCACTGTAAATAGAATGTTGATGCGAACGATGCATAAACAATTTTCCTCGTCCGCGTTTTGACCATACACCGTCCCAGCACCACACCGAAGAACGAAAAACCTATCGATTTGTTAGTAAGGTCTGCCCGTTTGTTCTCAGCCGAGGCAGGGATCGCAGTCGCGGCGGAAATGAAGCAACCGGAAGAGAGGACCGCCGAAGAAAAGATGGCGTTGCTGGGAAAGCCGAAGCTGGGAGAGGTGTCCCGGGGGCAGATCAGGATCAAAGAGTCGAAAGAGTTCAAGAACACCGTGGACAAGCTGGTCCAAAGGGCGAACGCCTCGATACTGCTCGGTGAGTACACTCTCTCTTCTTTCTCTCCTCCCTTCCACCCTTCGCGTCCCCACTTTGATCAGGCTTCTCAGCAGATCTTCCGGAGGAATCGTTCCTCGTTCTCTCTCTCTCTCTCTCTCTCTCTCGACGACTTCTCTTAAACAGCCACTTTGCAATCCTCTCACGCACTCGCCTCGCAGAGGGCCCTTCTTCCGTTTGCAACTTCCCTGCCCCAGAAAATTCCCGGGTCACCCTCTTCCTCTTTGATAATACGCCTCGGAATGGTCTCGACTTTCTCATATTAAAAGTCGCTCGTTCAAACGAACGATTATTTCAAATTGGTCGAAAGGTCCCGAGCTTTTCTTCGAACGTCAGGATTAGTCGGCTAGATAAGGTGTAAAACTGCTAAATTAAAAATCACCATTGAAATTTCGAAGAAAAGAGTAAAGATCTCGATTTGTAACTTTTCGTGCCTAGAATGAAAATTTAAAATCCGTCTTCCGTCGGTGTAAGTAAATTGCAAACATGCATAAAGTCTCATAAAAATCGATTAAGGTTGCTCATAAGGTCCAGCCATAGATAATTAAAAGTGACAAAAATTATAACTATTTGAAGCTACAACTTTGTGAATGTATACACTTGGATCTACGGAAAGCATACTTTAAATATTCCTTACAGATCAAAAAATTAACAATCGCGACCTTCACTCTTTTCTCCGCCACCATAGGATAATTTCGAAAATTTCTTGTACAAGCTGGAGTACGTCAAATCCGTGCTATCAAGAAATGACAAAGTCGACCGAACGACTCGCCAGGCGCATAAGCAGAACTGTAACCCCGGTCGTAAAACGCTGGCTGACTGCGAGATAAAAGCGACAGGATGCGGCACGATGTTTAAACGCGACCGGGCTGCTTCATTTGAATATAAATTCAAATTCAAATTTGATCCTTGGCTAAATCCTTCCGTATTAGATGTGGACGCGCGAGAATCCTCCTTTGAATGGAGGAAGGCGGAACGGAAAGGAATCAAGGCGATTCCTCGTTGGAAATATTGAGTGAGAAGAGAGAGAGAGAGAGAGAGAGAGAGAGAGAGAGAGAGAGAGATATGGTGTTGCGTTGCCGGAACTCGGTCTCGTCGATGAAAGAATCCCGGACGAGCTCGTTACGCGACAGCACGTCGCAAATTCGATTACCCGCTCGTAATTGAAGAACGACGCTCGTACCAGGCCGAGCACAAGGTCTGCGGGACGCGTGGACTCGAATTAAAGCCTGTCACCGACTTGCCTGTACTGCAAATCGACCGGCATCCCATCGGCACCGATCTTTCCTCATCCGTTCGACTGCCTCTTTCCAAGCTGACAAGCTTAAAATTAATTTTTCTTATTATTGGTTTTTCCTCGCTGAAAAAACTGACCATCGTAATCGACCCGTCGTGCTGATTAAAATGACTCCAAACACGGCATAGTTACGATCATAATTACTCCAGTAACAAGCGAAGTTAGGAATTCGTCGTACCTCTACCGTATATGTCCGAAACTTTGAAAGCTTGTTACGCGGGTAATTATGATCGGAATCATATCGTGTTTGGGGTCATTTTAATCAGAAAAACGAGTCGAATACGATGGTAAAAGTTGCATTGATGAAAAACCAATTTCAACTGCCAGCGTAAGTGTTCATTTGTGGGACAGGTCGCCGTGCACACAAGTCCGTGCAACTTAGGTTCGCGGAGGCAAAATAACTGGAAGAACTGCAGATGCGACTCGAAGATCTCGTTTGGTCGCTCGAGCATAAATTCGGCCGTGAATGGGGCCTGATTAAAGCGAGACACTCGTGGAAACCACTGACCTAGTCGCGTTTTCCGCCGTAGAGCCGAGCAAACGGAAACGCGCTCGCTGAAAAACAATTAGAAAGGGAAAAAGTCGGGCTTTGTGCGGGACCGTGTCTGTTCCAACCGGTCTTCCGCGTTTCCTCTTCCGCGGATTGTTGCGGCCGAGGAGGATAATCTCTATTTGAACGCATCGTGTTGCCTCTTCTCTCCTGACGAGAGAGAGAGAGAGAGAAAGTCTCTTTTTAGTTTGTCTCTCTTCAGCCCAATTCTTTGTCGAAAGAAGTCGACGGACGTCCGACCACCGCCGACTCGTTCCACTCGGAGCCTCGCAATCAAATCTTCGTTTAAATTTCAATTCAAACTCCCGGCAGAATGTAAACTAATTACACATTAGTGGATTGAAGGTGGGCAGCCGCCTTTGTAAATTACAACGGTGGGAATCTCCTCCGTTTTGCGCGGAGAAAGTAAACTAGCTGACTTCAATTCCCGCAGATTCCGAAATCTTCTTTTGTTGTCAATAACGATAGCTTTTCTCAGATTGTATTTTGGAAAAATTTTGGAAAAATTGCGATTGGTCGGAATTTCAAAGAAAATACTAATGGTTGTATTTTACAACTTTCTTTTGTGGGCATATGTTGAATATTTTAAGCAGTAGAAGATTTTACGTTCAAAAATGAGTCGAGAATGTGGAGTACAATTTTTTTGTACGTGACTTTATTCACGAGATAAATTTAAAAGTATGTCACAAGCTCCAACATTTGTCAGTAGGATCACTTTACAATCCTTTAGCTTGCACAAGGAATTTCAAAAATTATTTTGAAGAGCAGTAGAAGATTCTACGCATAAAAATGAGTCGGAAATGTGAAATACAGTTTTTTGGTAGAATACTTTATTCCTGAGATATTTCAGTTTGAAAATTAGTCGAGCGCCGCCAGCGTCTGACCATAACTGACCAATTCTACTTACCGCAGTAATGCTTAATTTCTTAAATTAATTATCTCGAAAACGGAGTCCTGTACGAGAAACTATTATTCCACATTTTCAACCAATTTTCTTACATAGAATCATAATTTCTATCCTCCCTTTTTTTCGGAAAATATTTTGTGCACTTTTTGCATCAATTCCATGATAGAAACCCACGAAAACTTGCAAAATGCAACTTTTAACGAATCCAACCATTATCATTTTATTTTCATTTCAGCAATGGAAATAAAATGGCTGAACCGATGGTACACAAGATAAAAATGTTAACTTTTTCCTTTTTCTTTCACATACCTAAAAAAAATACACCTAATTACACTCGATGTAAATTTCTATACACAGTCTGACGCTTTCCAACGCGCCACTGTGTGCTCGCAGCGCAAAATAAAATTCTAGAAAAATTTCCAAACACGAGAGCAACATATTTGGATGATAAGTGAGAAAAATTCGAAATTGTCGCTGAATATTAATGCAATTATTTTTTTTTAGCACACACACACACACACACACACACGTCTTGCTAGGTATTACGTTTCGCGTCTTATTACTACCTATTGCATTTCGCGTCGCCGCCAGGTGCGTTTCGCATAACAAATTCATAACAATGCACGCGCGTGGCATGTAACAGCGGCTCGGAAAAGTTACACGCGATTATGTAAATACATGCCGCGCCGTATCCAGTGAATTTGTTAGAATACATTAACGTAACCGAAGCGTAAAAGCTTCGCTCCGCATTTCTATTAATATTTCCGTGTGCCGCGACAGCGGCGTGGCGGCTGGAGAAATTAACTCTTCTATGTTACAGCGTTACAACGTTACAATGTTACGTTGTTACAGCGTGCGTCGGGAAACGCAAACTCGTTTAGGGAGCCGTAACGAGTGGCTATTACATCGGTAGACTTGAAACTCGGTCACGATGTCGAGCGCGATTCCGGTCACGAAATTGGACTGTAGCTCGATTAACACGCCTCGCCGCGACGGTCACCCGTGACCGGCACTTGACAACTTCTTAAATATAGAAATTCATTACGTCAGACACAAAATATAATTAATTAAATTGCGGATTTTATGTATCTACGGGAAATTCGAGTCACGAACGAAAAATACATGGATAAAGGGTCCATGCGGATTAAGTGCCCTTCGGCCGATTTTGACCGGAAATGGCACATTTGATAGCGTACCAAGGAAGAACCCTTTCTACCAAATTCCAACCCTATACCTCGCCTGTAAGGGTAGTTACGGGGAGCAAAGAGAAATCCAGTTTATACCCCATTTTGCCCATTAAATCGCATCGAAAAATTCTTTAAAAAATCTGACACATTTACCACATCGATCCACATATTCGAGAATTTTTTCCGATTTTTTAGTTGCAAACACTGGTTGTAAAAAATGAAAAACCAGCAAAAATTCGAAGAAACACGTGTTGAAGATTAAGAGCAGCTACCCTGGAAATTAATTTATTGATAAGGTGTTTTCATTTACACTATCTTCAATTTTTCACATTTTTAGTTAGTGTGCGTCATAGTTAAAAAAATGAGAACCAATTTTTTCGAGTATACTATTCAGTAGAGGTGCCTTCCACCTCGGAAGTCAACAAAACGATTTAACTCGAACGAATTTCAGCAGTCAAAAATTCCCCCGGTCCTATCAGAACTTCGTTAGCGCAGGATTAAATTAACGAGGCACTGCAGGTACACCAGTCCACTTGGCGCAAGTTCGGATGTTGCGATTAAGTCGGATTAAAGAATGTTTCGAGCGAACAAACGAAAAAGCGGGACAGCTCGGCGGACACGGATAAACACGACTTCGTCTCCGACGTTAAATAGATTAAAACTCGGTCGAACTAATTTCCGAGAGAGGGAGAGAGAGAGAGAGAGGGAGAGAGAGACAGGGAGAAGCACGGATAGTAGGCACGCGGCAAAATAATGCGATAAAGCAGCGTTGATAATTTCGTTTCCGGGGTCGTGCCTTCGAGGACGTCGATGCACCGCTGTTCGGACTTATGTCGACGCCCCTTTGAAGAGTTTCCTCCTCTCCGACGATTTTCCACGATCCCGCGGAAACAAGCTTTTCTCGAAGAAAGCACACGGACAACTTTTAAAAAATATGAAAACACCTCCCTTTGCAAATGTTTTCTCGCCGTGATCGTTCCAAATATCTCTGTAGCAGACCGCTGTTCCTATAAAACAGATCAATCCAACAACAAAACTTTGTTGATTTCAATTATTTTTTTACGGAACTATTACTGTCAGATTTGTGACATTTTTCCGATTAAAACGAGCCCAAACACGACACCATTCGAGTTACATATAACTGTTTAATCCACGATATAGTAGAACCTCGATTATCCGAACCGAATCAGAATTCACCATTATTTGAAAGTTTGAAAATTCAGTATAATGTGCTACGATATAGAATAATCTCCATCGTACAAATCAGTCAAAATTTACTCTAGAAAATTCATATGTTCGTCAGTTCGGATAATCGAGGCTCCACTAAATCGTGGATTAAACGAGCATAAATGCTCCGAATGGTATCGTGTTTGGACTCATTTCAATCGGGGGAATGTCACGAATACGAAGACACATAAATAGAAGAAATTCTCCTTTTCTTCTGGAAAGCTTGCAAGAAAGTAGTGTAATACGTTTTTCGGAGGGTTTGCCAATTAAAGGAATCGCTAAATCTTTCCCGGGGACAAGATCCTATCGCCCCGGCAAGAAATACCGAGCCGCATGCGGGAGGATCTTGCAGGATGTCCTTTCCTCGGCGCGACTGTGCCCGAACATCTCGCTTTCTTGCTGCGAAACTCGTCCGCGACGCCTAATCCTATCGCGGATATCCTTTCTCACCTTGAGACGTCTTTTTCTCTTAATTCGCGGGGCAATCCCGTTGCTCGAGCGAGCAGAATTATCGTCTGCCGTGCACCCTGCCGTCCCAGGATCAGCTATTTCACTTTGTTCTCACATTTTCGATTCCTCTTCTCCGCCTTCTTCGCTTTTCTTTACAGTTTGCAAGTCTTATAACATTCTTTCGTCCGACACGCAAAAATTGATGAAAATTTTCAAATCTTTTTCACGGCCTCCATATTGTTTTCCGGTGACTTTAGAAGCTCCCTACAGGCTGTGCGGATCCGGTTACTCTGGAGGAAAATTATCTGAATTCTCAGTAGTGAAACTTTTAATTCGACGATACAGGGAAACTTCGGTTACGATTAATTTAGTTTTCATGAAACCTGTAAGATTATCATGGGAATTTTCCTGGGAACATTTTTACGTCAGAGTCTGGAAGTTTCTCAGACCTCTATCCAGGGCTTCCAGAGACGTTGCACAGCCATTCGTTCAACGAACATGGCCGAAACTCGAGTGTCACAGCTGAATTAGGAATTTCACAAAATTACAACTTCCAGGAAACTCGTTGCCAAACATTTTACACGGAATAATGCAGTTGGCAACGTGTCTAGGGCGATATCAACAGGAATAGCGAAATTCGGGAAGGCCAAAGTTAGGCGACTTTCTCGATCGCTTTTCACTTTCCCGTCCGCAGAGAACAAGCAAGACTCCCAGGGAAAACGGTTGATCGAGCGTCGAATCTTCGACGCTGCTATCAGAAACAGTTTCCCAGTTTCAGGAAGGAGCACGCCCACGCGTTCAAGATTCCCTGGGATTTACATCCGGATCCTCGATCCTCCGTATCGTTCGGGCGCACGATACGGACACGATGAATCGCGATCGTTAGCGCGGCCGAAGTTTGCCAGTGCGATTTCCGAGTTGATCTCGACCGAGAGATCTCCTATCTGCTCTCTCTCTCTCTCTCTCTCACTTTCTCTCCCTCTGTCTTAAAACGGTGGCTTGTATCGAGCTCGTCGTTAATGCGATTGCAGCTCCCATTGGAGCAACGAAATTGACCAGTAACTGGACCGAGAATCGTTATGCGAATTCAGTGGAACGGGATATTGATGTGTTCCGTCTGGTTCGGAGGAAAATCGTTTCCGAGAATGATTTTCATGATCAAACTGACTTTCTGTTATATTTTGCGCGAAAACAAATCATTTACAACGGCTCAGTCAATAGCTACATAAACTCCACGACCGAGGAATGAAAATCTATCAGTTTGATAATGCCATACTTCAGTACAATTTTCTTAAGAGAACGACTCAGTTTTGACCAGTGGTTCCTCTTGCACTTTTTATCCGTGCGATGAC
Organism: Halictus quadricinctus; assembly: GCA_028454245.1. Taxonomy (NCBI): domain Eukaryota; kingdom Metazoa; phylum Arthropoda; class Insecta; order Hymenoptera; family Halictidae; genus Halictus; species Halictus quadricinctus. The sequence goes on along the minus strand of CM052121.1, from coordinate 3,982,113 downwards.
TAGAATACGATGCAGTAAAAAAAAGACTGTTGACCTTGAAGCTGAATGTCAAGGTCAAAGTGAGAACCTGGCCACGATAGTCGCGACATTTAATTTCTGTACACCCTGTATGCACACGTTAGAGACGACGTCTAGCCAGGACTTCGTTTGCAATTGCTCGGGCTCATAAAATAAATAAACAAAATATTTTTTATTGCTCGGGCCCATACAGCGAATTCTCGATATATGTCAACAACACAGCAGTAGTATCGATATATGTCAGTATCGTTCAGACATGTCGGAGGCCTCTCGAGCTTCGGGGCACCTCACGGGATCTACCCCGCGGTAGTGGGGTTAATTCCGCGACGTTTATCGTCCAGGCCTTGGCGACATATATAGAGAAATCTAGTGTAATCGAGTTGGAGATCGGTGTTCTCCGCCTGTTTGTCAGAACAGCGTGGAAATAAAACCCCCTGAGGAGACAGTAGTAGAAGGGGGAGGGGGGAGAAGCAAATTCCCAATGGGAGACGAGGAATATTCAACAGGATCGAAAGTTTGGCGAAACTCGGGTGAATCGGCTCCTCCGGTTTTGGCAAGAAGTCGCTCTATTACGTCGCCCGGTGGCTTTTGTTCGCCGGCCCGTTTTGCATTTCACGTTTCGGCCCCCGGCTTTTGTCCCGGGAAATCAGCCCCGGTTTTCTCCGGCATCCACGCCTCCATTTTCCCCAGCAGTGGAAGCTTCCTCATGGTCCGCGGGACACGCCTTCTTCGCGCCGCTTCGATAAACTCCGTTTCCCCGTGAATTTTCAGCTCGACGAGTCGAGATAGGCGGTTTTCTTCGAACCTCCTCGGGCTCGGGTACCAAGGACACCGGATGGATACGAAGGATACGAAGGAAACTTTGCTCCCTCTCTCTCTCTCTCTCTCTATCTCTCTCCGGAGACGAAACCCATCGATATCCTCCTCCGGAGAAGTGTTAACGATAACGGGACAACGGTCGGACAGCCTCGGGATCGATTTATCAAATAGATCCGCGACATCTTCGTTAACGTCGACTTCCCCGTTGCCGGTGTGACTCTTATTTTTATTCCGTCGACTCTGGAAGAAGCATCGAAGCTGCACAAAAGCTTCTTACTCGACGGAAACAATTCTTTGAGAAATTTTCGAATCAATTCTATTTACACAGACTCCACAATTCTTCCAAGGACTCTAACATTTTTTCCAGTCATCCTAACTGCCTCGTAGTGATCCCAGATCGTCTATCTTCGATCTCCAACCTCCACGAAAAAATTGCAATCATAAGTAACCCCTTTCTCTGTCACTGAAACCCGCTTACACGTGCAGGACAATTTTTCTTAAACACTACAGTGATTTCTTCGTATATGTCGCGAATGCCTGGACGATAAACGTCACGGAATCATCCCTACCGCGGAGGGCCACGAAACTCGAGAGGGTACGTCTCCTGGACGATACACGTCACTGAAAAGAGCCTTGTTGCTGACATATATCGAGAATTCGCTGTATACCTAACGTAACTGACGTGTAATCAACTCTGGGTGGTGCAGTCGCGAAAGTATGGCGAAAGTTTCACGATTTTACGCGTTCGTAAAACTATTCAACTTCCAAAACTCCCTCTCTCACCCTCTCTAAACTCTCTTACTCTCTCTCTCTTTGCCTCCATCTTTCTCTGTTAATTTGTTCCCGGGGCAGAGTTATCTTTCGAGCCGATTTCGTGGAAGAAGCTTCTCGGTAATAAGCGGTTAGGGGATGCTCGAAACGTTCCAGTGGTGCATCAGCGGCCGCTCAACAAGCGCAGTATGAGCACTTGTGCGGAGTAGCTCTTGCACGATGAAAAGAGTTGAGGGTAGCTCCGGTTTTAGGAGCACAATCGCTCTCTCAACCTTGTTTACGGGGATCTCGAATAAATTTACCTGTATTAAGATCATTATACAAGTAGACACATCGATAGGACGCTGTGTTTCGACGATGCTGTTCGATAACATTCGCTGACCGAGTTTCCCCGAATCGGATTCCCATTCAATTTTACGAATCTCGGAACCCCCCGGTCTATTGTGCTTCGCCGTTTCGTTTTAAGGCATCTGGAAAGAGTTTTCGAGCTCGTATATTACGTTGCGAGCCATAGGATGCATATAAATAGCGGCTTGAACGGCTGTAGTTAAACAGAATTGTATTACAATTTAGATATCGCAATAGAAGAACGGGAATTCAGAAAATAGATGACGGATTCTTAATTATTTTTTAATGAAACTTTTACTGGCAGATTCGTGACATTTTTCCGATTAAAACGAGTCCAAACACGACGCCATTCGGTTCGTGTACGCAACAAAACTTTTCAATAACAAAACTCTTTTGTTGTTAATTATTTCTTTGTGAAACGTTTGCCAAGAGATTCGTGACATTTTTCCGGTTAAAACGAGCCCAAACACGACACAATTCGTATCATGTTTACTCCCAATGAAGATAATGGAGGAGTCGAATAGCGTCGGTTCGCATAATCGAGGTTCTACGGTTTCGTGAATTGCAGAGGTAAATATGGTCGGAATTATGTCGTGTTCGGGCTCGTTTTAATCGGAAAAATGTCAGGAATATGTTGCTATGTAGTATAAGATTTAATATATATGGTGTTCGAAAATAGTTGGCGACACAAGAAAATGGGAAAAACCGTATCAATTCTGTACTGTATCGCGAATTTATATGGAAAAGCTTGAAATTGGTAAAACACACTCGCCCTCGACGCGCTCGTGTTTCGGGATAAACATCATCTGTCTGGAAATTCGATAGATTCGACGGAATTGAACGGTGAGCCAACCCTTTTCCAACTTCCCGGCATTCAACCTGTCGGTGAGTTTCCCGGCAATCTCGACACGTCCCTTGCCAGCTGGATCAGCCCTGATCCATGCTATGTGACAGAGGATCGAGGGAAGCTTTGTTCGTTGTCAAGATCGGCTAGAATGGAAAGCTGCAGCGGCAAACAAAACTGTTCATACGGTATAAATGAAAAGAGCACGGTACAAAAAGCAGAACAGTTCGTTAAACACCTCAGCTAAAGAACAAAATAAAATAATCGCTACTACAATTGTCTTCCATTCTTCAAAGTGGTCCAAACAGAATTTTTCTTAGATCTTAAAAGGATTAGTTTACCATTAGTTTACTAGCTAATGAGTAAATAATTTTTTTTATATTGCCATTGAAGAAAAAGGTGGTCACAATTTTTAAATTTTTAAAAAGAAAGAAATACATTTTTGGGTTCCTGTATCTTGCGCGGTGGCTACCCAAGAATTTTATTTTGCATAC
>CM052121.1:3950258-3972678 GCA_028454245.1 Halictus quadricinctus | reverse complement strand
GTCAACGGCAAGTCAGCCGCCCGAAAATTTTCGAAATTCAGTAGTACGAGTCAACGTCAGGCCAGACGGTCGGGATTTTCGCGAGAATTTCGCGAAAATTTCAGCTTTGGTATTAGGAGAACATGATATCAAAGGAGGTATCCGATTTTCAGTAGTACAAGTCAACGTCGAGTCAGACGTCCAAAATTCTCGGAATTTAAGTAGTATAGGTCAACGGCAAGTCAGCCGCTCGAAAATTTTCGAAATTCAGTAGTACGAGTCAACGTCAGGCCAGACGGTCGGGATTTTCACGCAATTTGTCTAAACTTCAGTAGTTTAAGTCAACGACAAGTCAGACGGTCGAATTTTTCCGGAATTTTTCGAAAAATTGAAAGAGGAGGCAGCAGATCTCGGAAAATTTCGGAATTCAGTGGTATAACTCAACGATAAGGAGGACGCTCAGGAAAAATTGAGGGTTGAATAATTACATACGGAGATATGTCTTTCCAATTACTTTGTCTTTAATTATGCATTATCAATTTTTAACATAAAACAATTTCCGAGGCAGTTTCGAGTGAATACGTCGACGAAAGTCATAAATAAACGTTGGTTAACTTCGAGGGAAACGTAGCGATACTGGCACCGTCTAACTTATGCGATTTCTGGCTCGTTCCGACTTGTTTTCACGAGTAAACCATTGCGATCGATTGATACTGTTTCCATGGCAGCACTGTAAACAAAAACAAAAATTTTATTGCTATTTATTAATAAATGATGATGTATAAGTACTAGAAATGGAATTGTGCTACGTCTGTTTACTGCACGATTTCCGCAAAACTTTGTGATCAATATACCTCAATAAATTACAACTTCGCAACTCTGTTACGATGCAATGAATTTATTCATTTCCGAATTGAACGTACTGTGAACACTGTGGAAATAAATTGAGCCGGAAAACATGTTGGAAATCAATCGTATAACTTTCGTTTAGCATGCTTCGAAACTAATTATTACGATTCTTTAATTTACACAGAATGAAATCGTACGAAACAGAAATAATACAGCGGCATAAAATGACTAGTATCAACGTGTAAAATAAATCCGAAAACAGACCTAGTCCCCCGTAAAGCAAAATAGAAGCTGGTGCTGCAAAATATAAAATTTCGGCGCACACCAGCAGACTTTAAAGTTTCTCCCTTACGAGCGAGGGTTGTATAAACGTTTCGAGAAGAACGGCAGGTCTTTATCAGCGATATCACCGTGACGAGGCAGAGCAACAAAGCTGTTCCCGGTATCGTGTTGATGTTTGTTCGCGTAACGCGCCTACTCACCGGCGCAGGTTAAAGCGTTAATTAAGCTCCCCCGAGCGGCGAAGCCGTACCTTTTTTTTCCCCCGGGGGCCTCTTGTGTTTTGGTTAACTACGCGCTTCAGAGGTAATTAAGCCGCTCACAATTAATCTCTGTCTCCTTTTACCAGACGCGCACCGGTTCCAGCGCGATGTTGATACTGCGAATTATGAAACGCGAGCTACGTTCGCTCGCGGATCGCGTTTCCTGCGATCCTGTTTTTCTCTTTTCATAAACAACCAATTCCAGACACTCGTTAGTTTTTGTTCAGACACAAAATCAAATTTCCAACAAGTTTCCAAATTAGTCAGCTTCAAAGAATCGATTGGTATTTCTCTCGATCAGACTGATAAATGGGAACAATATTAAATTTAAGATGCTTACCTTGAAATATTTTCAAGTTTCGATGAGGCGCGTCATGGATTTAATTTTTCTTCTCCTCGTTCAAGAAATTGTTACAACTTTTCCAGATAGCCATTTCATAGGGAAAGCTTCGCAGATTCAACTGACATATTTTCCAATCAGATCAATCGATGGGAACAGCTTTAAATCTGTAATTAAACATTCACTTTAAAACCAACGACTTAAATGAAGGCGCAACGCGCCTAGTGTTATATGTCAAAAATTTTATTTTTTTCCTCGGCTATCCAAAATCCCCTGAACTTTTTCGACCCCTCATTCTGCAGGGGAAACTTCGCGGAATAGATGGATATTTTATTTAATCGAATCAGTTCACGAGAGCGGCCTTAAATAAATTTTATTTCACCTGGTGTGCGATGTGTGGGCATACTCTCTTTTTTCTCTAGGGTATCCAAAATCGCCCGAACTTTTTAAACCCCTCATTCTGCAGGGGAAGCTTCGCGGAAACGACGAATATTTTTCACATAAATTTATAGATGATTTGCGAACTATTCGAACTGAGAAACGGAACTGGTATGATTTCAGACATTGCCGGCGGTTACCTGTGCTTCGTCGTGAGCATATGCGGTATCGGCGTGGTGACGGCGGTAATCGGGGACGTGGCATCCTACTTCGGATGCACTCTGGGAATCAAGGATTCCGTGACCGCAGTGGCATTCGTTGCACTCGGGACCAGCATTCCCGGTAAGTTCTCGAGCGCAGCTCCTAAACGCCGCAGAGACGCGTGTAATTCACAGGTGAGCGACCGGCAGAACCGCTCTGTGTTTTACGCGCGATAAAATTTGCCCCGACACCGTTCAACGATTAGCTCTCACCGCGCTCAATGAACAACGCACCCGGCAAAGAAATAATGAGAAAGCAACGGGAACAATTAGCGCTAATTAAGTGCGACCACTTTCGAACGCGTGCGTGCCCAACAACCGCGCGTCTTACGGGTCCCTATAAAACTATTTTTAGGAATTTGTTCGTCTCCAAGTGTGCTTTGTTCAACAATATAACGAGTAAACAAAATTTTTACAACAAGAAAACTATGACGATTAAGATCTTTTGTCGTGGCGAAAAACAGACTTTCAATTGTCGTAACTTTGTACAAAAAAATCTCACGATACTCTACTTAGGCTTGTTCGACAGCGTAAAATCTCCATTTTGTCCTAGCACACGTTGCTCTTCCCGGAAAAATTGTCTCCGCATTAGAAAACGAGCGGAAAAGCGAAGATGATCGTATTTCGAGAAAGTTCTGCAAATTTATTCGTGAAAAGTTCAAAAAATTTGTTGACGCCGTTAATGTTCACAGGTTTGAACATTGAAGTGTCCCGCGTATGACGTGCCCGTAAAAATGGACATGCGATTTTTTCCCACGGTTTTATTTGCGATCTGATTGAAAAACGTGGCCCTTCCGTTTATTGTCAACGACGCATTTGTCCGTTCAAAGTGTAGTAAAACGGTGCGAAAAAATCGCCCATCAATTTTTATGGTGTCGTTGCAGACAGGAGACATCAGTCTTCGAATCCTGATTGATTTCGATACCGAGAAGAATGTTTTAACCTCGACGGAGATGTTCAAAGTGTCGCTTGTAGGCAGCTTGAATTCCGAGACATTGCTGGCGATTTTTCTTTTTATCGGATAATTTGCAATTTAATATTTTTTATAAACTATATAAATAAGATTTTAAGTTAATTAAACTTAAAACCTTCAAAGTTTTTTATAAATATAATTAAATTATTTAAATCTTATAATATTAGAATTTCTTTTCATTTATAAATTTACAATTTATTCCTTTAATCAGGCATAATATTTATTTACAAAAATGATTTTATTCAACAAACCATAAAAATATTGGAATACTTTATTTTATTTTTGCTATATGATCAGGAATAATTGGTGCATCATTAAGAATAATTATTCGAATAGAATTAAGTACTCCAGGAAGATGAATTAATAATGATCAACTTTATAATACTATTGTAACTTCTCATGCTTTTATTACAATTTTTTTTATGGTTATACCCTTTATAATTGGAGGATTTGGTAATTGATTAGTCCCTTTAATAATTGGAGCTCCTGATATAGCATTTCCACGAATAAATAATATAAGATTTTGATTATTAATTCCTTCATTATTTTTACTCTTAATAAGAACAACCTTATCAACTGGGTCAGGAACAGGCTGAACAATCTATCCTCCGTTATCATCAATTATATTTCATGCATCTTTTTCTGTTGACTTTTCTATTCTCTCTTTACATATAGCAGGTATCTCATCAATTATAGGTGCTATCAATTTTATTGTAACAATTATTTTAATAAAAAATATTTCTTTAAATTTAAATCAAGTACCTCTATTTCCATGATCAGTAAAAATTACTGCAATTTTACTTCTTTTATCTCTTCCTGTTCTTGCAGGAGCTATTACTATATTATTAACAGATCGAAATTTAAATACATCATTTTTTGATCCTTCTGGAGGTGGAGACCCTATTCTATATCAACATTTATTCTGATTCTTCGGTCATCCTGAAGTTTATATTTTAATTTTACCTGGATTTGGATTAATTTCTCATATTATTTGCGATTTGCAAACAATTGTCTAGGTGGTAATAGTTCCGGGGGTACCACGGGAGAGTCGTAGAAATTCTTTCGGCGAGGGCTCGATCGTTGAAACGTTCGCAGTTTCTTCGCAAGAGCGTCGGTCCGGAACAAAAGACGGCAAGATTTAATTTCTTAGCGATCGTCGATCCGAAAAGATCCTTAATGACGGCGACAAAAGGTGTCGGCGGTCTCCCGGAGGCGCATTTATCATCCGAGGACCACTCCACCGGAAGTTCGGCCTTTTTCCGAGCCGTTTCTTGTCCCGGGTCCACGAGGAACGGGTTGGGGAACCGAGCAGCCACTGGACGAGATAAATCTTGCAGCAGATCCCGTCACAGTCGAGGATTTGACGTGGTCCTCGCGGTTTCCCAACGGCCCACTTCCGGTCGACCACGACTTTCCGCTCAGCGAAACTGCCGGGGACGCGAATTACATTAACGTCTCGATATATGCGGAAAATTCGGTACCGAAGTGTCACTTACATCGTGTACAAACACTGTTCTACGATCGCCGTCTGCTGACAACAATATCAATTTTGTGTTATAACTTTTTCGTTTTTAATCATTTTATCGCGAAACTCTCAGTGGCTTATTGGTGGCATTTTTGCGATTAAAATGAGTCCAAGCACGATGCGATTTGGATTAGATTTGCTTGTGTAATCCACGATTTAGTAGAACCTCTATTATCCGAACGGAACATACGTGTACTTTGAGAATTTGTTTTCTTTCGAGAAATCTTGATGACATATCTAAAAATTCTCGCATGCGATCCGAACGTCCCTAAACAAGTCTGCAAAGTTTCAGCAAGATAGTTTGCACAGTTGGCGGAAAATGAATTTTCAAAGTACGATCTTGAAACGGGAAACGGGAGAGGCGAAACGGGGCACTTCCTTAATGAGGTCATGACGGTAATAATTATTGCGAACTAGGTCAGACAGTGTTCTATCGCGTAACTAGAGGTTCCGCGATCTCGATCCAGTTGTGCGGATTAACAAGAGAAGTGTAGTGTATGTTAATGTTAAAAAATTATTACGCTCCCGCTGTTCACCTAGCGTGGTCTCGAGTGATTTGCATACTGCGGAAAATTTATTCAGCTGTTTTCATAAATCACTTTAATATGATCTGCCGGAGGCCTGGGGCAGCTAGTTAACAATTGCACCAGTTTATCAAAAAACTAACCGAAAGAAAATAACCACAGTGTTTCTACAAAAATATCCATCAACTCTGAAAGTTTATTATACGGTGGTACCACTAAGAAAACTACTGAAACCACTGAAACTATTAAATATTAAACTAACTATTGAATATTTATGTTCTATATGAAACCTTCACCATCACATTCCTGACACTTTTCTAATTAAAACGAGCCCAAACTCGACCCAATTTGGATCACTATTACTCGTTAAATTCAGGTCGGATAATTCAAAAATGGTCGGTTCGGATAGTCGAGGTTCTACAAAATCGTCGATTGAACGAGTAATTCTGGTCCAAACAGTATCGTGTTGGGTATCGTTTTAATCGTAAAAATGTCACGAATATACCGGTAAAGGTTTTATAAGAATATTTTTAAAAGCAAACAAATTATGTCAACGTAAAAGTTTTTTAACGTCGAGTTAAGTCCACGTTAAGCTGTTTTTCTCGATGTCTGTAACGTTTCCGAATAACTCAACGAAGCGGCAGCGATCCGGAAATTGATCTTCGCGCAAGCCCATCGTTAAGTACCTAACAAATTGCTAGCTATCAATAAACGTTAGTCCTTGTCCCGAATAATAGCTCGTCGGTTGACAGACAAAGCCTCGCTGCAACGGTGTTTGCTTCTCATCACCGGCATCGTCGTTTCTAATTGCATCTGTCACCGCAGCGTCGACAACTTCATTACCATACGCTACTATTTGAACTTCCGGTGGAACTATTCGTGTCTCCGTGCCGATTTTAAACTCGATATCAAACGGTTAATTGTTCCGTGCGCCGGAAAATCGTTGGGAAATCCGTAATAATAGACGCGATTCAACGATGGGCGCCATGTTTTCGACAAACCAGCGAGAATTTTCGCGATGTGCCAGCGACAAACACGAGCCCGGGCGACACGCGCAGCCCGTCGCCGGGGGATTAAAGACGTCATGACAATAATAATTATTACAAACCGGGCCCGCAACACGTTCTATCCCGCCACTGGAATTACCCCATTCTGTATCCGACCTCGGGATTAACGAGTGAATTAACTCACTCCGCCGAATAGCGGATCGCCCATTTATACATAAATGAAACTACACTATTACCTACGTTTAGACAAGCACAGTCCGTCATGAAACTCACTGACAAGTTGCCAACTGTCTGGGTTGATAGGCAGATATACTTGTCCCGACAATCACTAGTCCCTTGGAAATGTACGTTTCGAGAATTTTTTTTTGAGGAAAGTAAGCAAGACATCTTTTTGGAACTTTAGAGATCCGTTTGTACATATATAAACTATACTCTTGAATTTTTATAAATTGGTATATTGATAAATATAGTAACTGGAACAATCGGAGCTAGTTTCATCCCCTGGAAACATATGCACACTTTGAGAATTATTTTTGGGAAAACCAAATAATGTATCTTTTTGAAATTTTACAGATTCGTTTACACGTATGTGGACCACATCCCTGAATTTTTGTACACCGCTACCTCTAAAATTGTGACAATTATTCCTCGGGAAAACAAATATCTCTCGGAAGACTTTGTTTCTCGTAAACTTGGCTGATAATTACCGTCGGATTTTGTAATATATTGCTTAAACAAATGGATATCCAGAAAATTCATTCACTCGAGATTATTCTGCATCGAATACCCGAGAGCCTGACACAAAGAAAATTCCGCACGAAACCGTTAATTTCCGATATAACAAAAAATCAAAAACCCTTAACACTCGAATGTAATTTCATCCCCCACCCTTACAGATTCGCTTTCATAATTGTTCATTCGCAAACCGTACGGCGACCAATTTTTACAAAACTTCGAAGACTAATTTGCACACAATTGAGGGGCACCATCACGAATTTTTCTACACAGTTAATATTACGCATCTCCTCCGGCGCAAAGGCACTCGGATTTCATCGCGGGCTTTTGTGGCCGACTGTACCCGCGAGTAACCGCAGCGAGAGTTCTATTCGGTTCGTCGGCAGGTCGAAACGAAGCGAGTTGAATCGCGGGTATAATTCCGGGAGGATTTTTTAATTAAACATTATTACGTTAAGCTGGTCGAGCAGCAGCAGCGGCAGCGCCTGGGTGGAGCTATTCAACGGACGCGTTTACCCGGGCATCTTGAAAGAGCCGAGGATTTTGTAACCAGCTCGGTCAAGACGGCCTTTCAGCTTTTCACCGAATCAAGTATCAAGTTATCGTACGACAGCTCCACGTATTTCCCAGCCCTTTCGAACGAGCCCTTTCACCCGGCCTCCATTTTACTCGCCGTCGAACCGCCCCTCGAAACCTTCTTTCGTCAATCCTTTCACGAGGCTTCTAAATTCTTGCGTGTTTACCCCCGTTGTTACAAGGAAAACCGGTTTCGGTATTGTGTGACTCCTCCGGTCTCTTCAACGATTCTTATCCAATGGCGTAAAAATGCTCGGATTCCACGGGACCGCGCATCGTCAATTTTTCGCCTACTTCTCACGCTTATGTTACCAAATATCTGCGTAATCTCGGCAGCTCGTGACCAGCGCGCATAAGATTGAACCTTCCTCTTTCGAACGAGCCCTTTCCCGACGAAAAATATTCTCATACAAGGACGGAAAGTCGAGGCGTGTGAAACCATTTTTCGTTTATTTCTGTCGGTAACCTGGTCACTCTACCTTATCGGCAATCTACGGAGTCTTGGCTCTTACCTTAAGGGGGCCGGCAGGCATTTGGCCTTGACTGTCACGCTATGTTACGCTATGCCTTTTTTCTAGACATTTCACGTCTTATATAAGTAAGTAATCAATTAAAAATGCATACCACCGTGTTTGTACATGTCTTTGCTACGTCTGTATAGAGCCTTTTTTTCGATAGGAACACTAAATCTCTCGAAATTAAGAGAATCTCTCAGCGGCAGCCATCTTGTGACGTCATACTTGCTTCAGAATTCGAATTTTCTGCCGAATATTACAAATTACTCGACGATGAGGTAGAAATTCGCAATTTGGGCTCCATACAGACGTAGATTGGACTTTTAGGAAACACAATTGACCACTTCTAAACTGCTCATTGCAATATTGAAGCGGTAGTTTGAAAAGGTTTTGACACTTGCATACGTATATGGATTTCAAACCATGCCGGCCCCTGTCGGAATTTATTTCATAAATAGAACAAAATTCATCTCTTATTTCTTTAGAAGGAAGGATCGTTTGAATCGGTTTTTGATATACATTGTATCTGCAGTTAATATACATTGTATGTTGTCCCCGGCATGGGACCCTCGATCCTCAATTGTTCATATTGGACTGTTGCTCCTCTGTTTTTGATTTCTTGTTTCATTCGCGTCGTTCCTCTCAACCCGTAAAGACGTGTCTGACAACGCGCTTTTAGAGAATCTATTTAAATATAAATTCTATTTCGTATACAGATAAAGAGTGTGCTTTTATTATATATACCCATATCCCAGAAGCCCCCTTAATGAAATAACTTCGAGTGGGAAAGGGTTAACAACTAGGTTCACGGATTTTCTAATGTTTTCAATTTACAATTATTAACATTCTAAAGACACATCCATGAGGAATTACTCAACATTTCTTTGGGTATATAAAATTGAAACAACAATGGCCGAAAATTCGGGCAGCTGATTCTTGTAATTTTTATAAAATTATTTAAAATGGTCGCTTTTAATGCTCCGTGAACCTAGTGTTGACTAGGAGAAGCCAATTAGTATCGTGCAGATTGGGTCGTTCGAATCAATCGATATTCGAGCGAATTTGTATAATTCACGGGGCCCGGCATTATTTAAGGAACTGCTTTGCTATAGTTTTACGAGGCCGGCGAAACTTCCGGCGGTAAGATCTCATCAATATTTACGCGATCCACGTTCCGGGCCAAGATTCCAACGACGATATCGGCGGGGCTGCGATCTCTATCGATCGTCTCTTATTGTCCGCAAGTCGAGCCTCCTATCGATACGTCGCGGTCGAAGACGACTTCCGGAAACTTTAGCCGGATTGTTATGACGAAACGTCTCGGTTCCTCGCCGCCGGATTCCGTGAGTTACAGCTCGGCGCGAGCAATTTCAGATTTATACGGCCGATTGTCGAGCGACTCGCGATTCAAGTCGAGACATACGTTTGTAACGTTCCCAACACGGACACAGCCGTGAGACAGTGTCTGTGAGTAGACCTCCGGGACAGCTTTGAGAAACGTCGCGACATTTTTCCGCGCCGTTTGCCTGGAATTAAAGTGAAATCTTGGGCGTGTTTTATTTAACGGTTGGCTCTACAGTGTACGCGTTCTTAGGGGTGCGTTTAGGGGAATTTTTTGTCGGGGGAAGAACTAAGATTTCGAAACGAGGTTTCTCACCGTGGATTCCCCAGTGTTTGAGCTGTAGTTTAACATTTTTTTACGAGGCCTTGTCAATTTGAAATACAATCTACAGGGTGTCGAATATAAGACTGATCTTTTAGTAAGGCGCCACTAAAAATTGCTGTATCGTTATTCAAAATATCTTTCACATTACTCAATTTGTTCGTATGTAATAAATCACTAAACACTTCAGTATTGTACGAGTAAATTGCACCATTTTCATATGTATAACATACAAAATATATACAAGGGAAATATTCCAGGTCACAAGAAATGTTTCGTTTTGGAGTTAAAATAGCTTCGAGTGCAAAGGGTTAAGAGTGGCTTTCAGAATTTTTGGGGGCAGAACGACGAAAGATATTTTAGTGCAACTTCCCGCATTCCGTTGAACAAAACCTGCTTCGTAACAGACAATTTTTGTTTCCTCGAGAATTTCCAGTCGTAATCGTATGATAAAAATAAACGTTCCGGATGCCGACGCGAAGATGAACAGAAGACGTCGCGTAATTCGCGAAGATGTCGGATTCCGAGCTTCGCGATGCTAATGGAAATGGGAAAGTCTTGTAAGGTTTTCCCTGGGCTCGTCGTCGGCACAGTATAAAAGGACGATGATGGTCTGTTGGAGTACGATTGATCGAACTTCGCGAATCATTAGGCGTGTCCCGTCCCCGGATCCGCAGCCGCATAAAATTGGATAACCCGGTTTCGGCGGGCGCGGATCCGTTTTGGTTAATGGCGTGCCCGTCCAAGGACGTCTATAAATTCCGGGCAGGCGGATAAAAGTTGTCGAAACGGGCCGCCGGGCGCAGGAGCCGCGATATTATTTCGCCGACGGGTTTTAATAACCGTTATCGGAGCCCGGCGCCGCGCGATTACGCCGGAAGCCGACGGGATAGTCGGATCGTTTCGGTTCAAATGAACCGGAAAACCGAATTAAACGGCCTGCGGTATATATCTCTTTCCGCTTCTTCCCCCGTTTTTTACCTCTCCCCCCGGCCCCCCTTTCCCTCCAGGGAACTTCAACGGGATCCACGGTGGAAGCTCTTTTGCAAGCTTCTGCGGGGAAATTGTTGAGAAATTGAATTGGGTCGCGCCGGGTCAGATCGAATCAGTTTTCGAGGTCGGTTCGTTAAGGAATTTTATGAGTTAGGGGTGGTCTCGGTGTGTCGGAGTTTATGGAGAAATTAGGACGGATTTCGGTCGTGATTTTGTTAATTTTTTTGTATTTCTTTAGGAAGAGCTTCGAAACTTCTTTTCAGAAAACACTTTTCGGCTTCGAGCTTTCCGGTAGACACGTTTCGGAGAAATTCATTGTTCTACTCGGATCGATCATTTTCATATGTTTTCGAGTATACTGTGATAGACTGTACGCAAAATTAGGGGGGGTTTAAGTGATGAGTTTGATGGTCCGCAATTTGTTTATTAAGCGCGAGAGTTTCTCGAAACAACTCGTATTATATCTGCGGTTCAGGGAGACACGTGTCAGCAAAAACTCATTGTTCTATACAGTGCAGTCAGTTTGATGTGGTACAAAGTAGACTGTGATATAGTATACGCGAAATTAGGGGGGGTTTAAGTCATCACTTTGCGATTCTCTCAATAGTTAATAAAACACAATTAAACAATGCGATCCTTCTCTATCTCCACGAGAGCAGTCTTAAAATTGTTATATCTCGAAAACCACTTATCGTATTGGGATGATTCTTCTTTTGTTTGAATAATAAAGATTTATACTTTCACATTTATTTTTTTTTTTTTTTTCCTTTTCCCCCCCCCCCCCCCCCCCAAATAGTTCTTTACTTACGTAGGCAACATCAAAACTTTTCCGAGTCTCCAGGATACCTTCCACGAATAGGCTCGCGATACGCGCTATCACCGGTGGTAAATCAGCCGCGGTTAATTACGTTACTTTAGTCCGAGACTGGCCGTAAATGCTAGCTTCCAAAATTACGGCAGTAAACTCGCGAGAATTCTGCCAATAAAAGGTCCCCTCGACGCAGCATCGCGTTATTTATTTGCACCGCGGATTTCGTTCTTCGCCGATACCGCACCCTCTCTCGCGCTTTCACCCAGAGAGAAAGGGAGAGGAAGAGAGAGAGAGGGAGGGGAAAGCGTTTACGACTCGCCCCCAGTTATTGCCCCCGGAATTTTCAACCCCCAGAAGCACGTGACCCTTACTACTTCTTTTCCTCGCCCTTCTCCCCCCGCGATCGCCCAGAGAAGTCTTCAACACTTTTTAGTATCGACGCGGCCATAAAAGCGTCCCAGTAATGGGGTTGTCGAAAATTTTCGACGCTTCTTATGATTCAATTACCGAGGGGGCGGATTCTCCGGGAAATAGAGGCGCAAAATGACAGAATGGAGACCTTCCGCGGAATCTGCAATTCTAATGAGCCGCATTTTTCATAAATTTTGCATGAGCACCGAGGAATTGTGTACCGTGCAGAAATTGTAAGCTGCCGAGCAGATACAAACTCTATTATACCATTATATAACAGCCTCGGAAGACCGATGCTTTTGACGATTTTATGGCATGCATCTTTTGTTCACATACTTTTGAACCTACCTCTTCGAGATCAATGTTAATCCTACTAACGGACCTGATCGAACATCGCTATTTACCAGCGAATGAATGAAACGATTGTGGTTCGAAGATAAAATTTTTTTTTCAATCATTTTTCTATGAAACTTTCACCAACATGTTCTCGACACTGTTCCGATTAAAACGAGTCCAAACACGACGCAATTTCGAGCACATTTACTCGTTTAAAACACGATCGAAAATTCAGGCAACGCCGGTTCGGATAATCGAGGTTTCAGTAAATCGCGTATTAAACGAGCAATTATAATCGAAAGTGTGTCGTGTTGGGTATCGTTTTAATCAGGAAAATGTCACGAATATAATGGTAGGAATAAACAAAGAAAAAAGTAAAAAATTTTCAGACATTCCAGTAAAAAATGTCCAGACATTGCTATATTTCTCTGTAACCGCCTAGGTGCTCGGAAAAATCGTTCGGGCCGTCAAAATACGCTTACATGGAAAACATATAGCACGTTTTCGGCTCGAATTTCGAGTCAGCGGTTCGGAACACGTCCGCGAATTACGGTCGCGCGATTAACGCTCCGGTGTCGCGAATTTATCAAGGAATCGCGCGGGTCGGTGCCGCATTCTAGCCGGATTTTCGGGCGTGCACGTCGGGAGGGAGGCGGTAATATGCTTGTCGACCTAGGCCACGGGTGATAATTTATTACTCCGGGGGCTTTGTTGCGGCCGAACAATGGCGCGGCCGCCATGCTCGTGGACCGCCGATGCGGAAACCGGCCGGTCCAATATTGTCTGGCCAAGAATGTCCGTCACCCCTTGACAACCTTGCCTTGCACAACCTCCACGGAAGAAGTTATTCGACCCGATGCACCGCACTCTACGATCAATTTTCTTCCGGGGCAACTATGCCAACGGCCACGAACTTTCGACCGTTCCCAGTCAAAGCCCTCATTCAACCTACCCCCGGGACGCCAATAAACGAGGGTGCCGGGAGAAATCGTCCGGTTTAGGGTCTCTACCCCTCCCCTCTCCGCTCCGGGTTTTATTAACCCGAAGGAACGACGTTTTTTCGACTGCTTTATGGACGCCTGTTCATTTCACCAACTCTGTTCCACGATTCTACAATATCTTAGGACTTAAGGGGGTGCGCCACCCTGTACGCCTAATAAAATGGAGTAAACATTTTTTTTCGCGCTTGTAAAGATAACGTTGAAAATTTTTTTTAGGGGGACATTAAGCAACATTTTAACCTTATTTTCATATTTTTTTTTTTTTTTTGCTACGAAATGTGGGGAGTTGTAGAATATTAATTAACTCCATGTCCAGCAAAACCTTGGCGGCTTGCAGCCAGCGGGTAAAAGTGACTGGAATGTGAAGAATAAAAATATGTTTCATTAACTCGAACAAAAATAGATTATCCTCAATGTAGCGCCTTAGTCTGCTGGAATTTTATAAACTTTTTTTCATCGAAAAAGATATTTTTTCCTTAAACCATTGATCTCGAAGTGTATAAACGTTGGTGCTAACAACTGTATTATTTCTCGTCGGGTTCAATTTGTTCAGATAACCGGAAAAATAGTAAAAATTCATTTCCAAGCCTGGTAAAGAAATTGTGTCGACCCTATATGGCCAGAGTGGCACACAAAGTGTTCAAAATTAATTATCTATACTAAATGAAAATAAATTGTAATAAATGAATAGTCTCCCTAATTTCCTGAATAAATATTTCCGCTGGATCAATTTTTCTGCTCACTACGTATTAATGAAAATTGTGAAATGTAGCCCCCCATAAAATACAGTAAAATATAGCCTAAGTATAGTGAATGCAGCGCTCTTTTTGGGGGGAAATGCACACTGCATACTGCACCGTGTCACGGGCAGTAGTCCCGACCATTCCCAGCGAAAACACAGTCGGAGGACTCGTGTCCAAGTCGACGTCAGCGTCCCAGGATCTTTTTGTTCGCAGGATTCGGTTGATAGGGATTTTTCAAGCGCGAGCCCGGCCCGATGATAAACGACCGCACATAATTCTGCTCTCAATGAATATTATGGAGTTGGCTCGTGGCGGCCAGGCAATCATATTTCGTTTTTATCGTGCGTACACCGTTTGCCGGCCGAAAGCGTGATTCATGAAGGAGAACAGCACGATTTGATAACCGTGTAATAAAACTCTTTCCCCCTGTCATGTATTTGTGGTCCTCGGGCCTGCCGATATCGTTACAAAACAATTAAAAACATTCGCAAACGTAAACACTTCTATTATGTACGAGGAGGTCCCTGGACCTTTATTGGATGCACGAAAAAAATTGAAATTAATTCGTGCACCTTTCCTCGTGAATGTACTCACTATTTTTTTTAAAACCTGACATTTTACCGGACCCTTACTGTAATTTTTCTGGTACGTTTTAATCTGGAAATTTTTTTTCTCTATTTTGAAACTGTATACAGGGTGGCCCAAAAATGTTGTGAGTCCTTAAAAGGGACGATGCCGAAATTCAAATGACAGGTTCTGATATTTTTAATTTACAATTATTGAGATTCTAAAGATACATCCACGAGGAATTATTCAACTTATTTCTTTGGGCATATGTTATTAAAACAAAAATGGCTAAAAATGTGGGCAGTACATTCTTCTAATTTTTATAAAGTAATGTAAAATAGTAACTTTTAGCGGTCCGCAAAGCTAGTATTAAATCTATTTATTAACGTTATGAATTTTCCTATTGAATTATAACATTTATCCTTCCACTAGAATATCGATTTAATGTATTCTAAAAATTTTACTGGCAAACGTAAGGGATCAGTGACAAGATTAATTCGAAAGATGTCTTCATAACTTTACAGAAAACTAAATCGAATGAATTTAATAGAAAAAATTAAATTGAATAATTACATTAGCCCACGAGTCGACCTCAAACGGTGCAATCCCCGGTAAAAATCGACTCGTATCACGACAATAGTTAAACCACGAACGATCCGAGTTACTCACGTTTAAAAAAATGCCTGGAATTCCCAGCAGGCTAATCTCGCGTTGCAAAAATCGGCGATCTGGTGGTTAGAAAAATTTGCATTTCCCACGGCCATATGTTGCAGGAAAAAATGCACGCGTTTCAGCGCATACAGGCGACGGCCGTTCATTTCGACATGGATCTGACTTTAATTACGCCAGGACACGGCAGTGTGTTCCGTTTCTTTTTTCTTTTCTCCCTTGTTTTAAAGCCGGACAGTTTAAATGAACACTCCGAAGCAATCAAGCGGCCGTAATTGATCACGATAGTGCGCTCGCGGCCACGGTCCCGCGGCGCGCGTTCGACCGAAATGCAATAAGTAACGCGTTCCACTGCGGCAGAGAGAGAGCTGGTCTCGCGATTGTTGTTCCTACGGCGGCGTTTCTTCCTTAATTAAAGCTGTATTAGTCGGCGATACGACGAACGCGACTCCTCCCCTCCCGAGCTGAATTTAATCGCGCGACGGAACAATACGAGCCGGATTATCGGCCGGATTTGCATATTCCGTGACCTCGGGGACCGCTATCGTTCTCCTCGGTACACGGCCATAAAAATTCATGGAAAATATGTGTGGCCGGGGTTTTCCCGCTTTTCCCGCCACGAGGGTCCATTTTTCTTACGCGAGAAACGCTTCTCTCTTCGTTCGTCGATTAAGCGTTTAAACTTTGACTGCATCGAGAACACAGTGAATTCAATTTATTTGTCCGTGGGTTCGAGAAATTGCTAGAACTTTTAGAAGCTTCGCAGAAAAAAAAATTAATTGACATTTTTTTTTTATTCGAGTCGGTGGATGGGGACAGTGTCAAATTTTCAATCAAATATTTAGCCTTAGAATGTTACCATTAATAAGATTCGTCGCATCGAGCACTGTGATTTATAAACATTTTTTTTGTAGGTTGCTGAACCCTTTTGAACTTTTAATTTTCTAGGGGAAATTCCACAGAATCTATATATATTCTTCTATATTTTACTGTATTCTATTATATTCTACTGTACGGTGTTTACTCGATATATGTCGCGAATGTCTGGCCGATAAAAGTCGCGGAACTATCCCCACTACCGCGGGGTATACCCCGTGAAAGGTCACGAAGCTCGAGAGACCTCGGTCGCCGAGAAGTGTCGGTGTGAGACTAATCCAATAACAAAACTTCTTAATTTTTCATTATTTTTTTACGTAACTTTAACCAACATATTCGTGGCATTTTTCCAATGAAAATGATACCAAATACGATATAATTCCGATGATATTTACTTGTGTAATTCTCCTACCTGATACATGTCCCTGGCTAGACCAGTGAATTGGACATATATCGAGAAAACGCTGTATCCATTAGATATTCTATTATATTTGACGGTAATCCACTATATTTTCCTAATTGTTCATTGCAATCGATGCAAACGATTTTTATTTGAGAATCCTCAGTCTTCATTTATTAAGATTGTTAAAGCCGGAAAGACATCTTTATTCGAGGCTCCAGTTCCCTGTAATTGATGTGGAAAGTTTTTACGGTGCGCAAAGATCCACATCGTACTAATTAATAATGCACAGCCGTTACTTTGCGCTCGCAGTTTCCCCAACGGTGCGCCATGAGAAATGAATCGGCGCACACGTGGCTCAACCTTAATCCGGGGGTACACGTGGGTGCATGATGCAGTAGGATGCCAGTGGGATGCAGTGGGATCTGGTGCACGCCTTCGGCCATTCCCGTCACCTGGCCCCCTGTACAAAGCCGGTTCTCGTCGGCACAATAGCCAATAAAGAGAACTCGCCCTAGGCTGTTTACTTCGATCCGGTTGCATTATGCTACCGGTTAAACTTGGACGCGAACGTATCGACACCTTCTTCAACGAGCATCGTTAAGCCGCTGTAGGACTTTCGTTCGTGTCACGAAAGAATAAAAAAACACGCGTGCCTAACAGTCACGATAAAATAAAAATACGAGAAAAAGAGTAAGAGTAAGCGTAATCTGAATAATATATTTCATTTTTAAATGTGTTAGAATGGCCAATCACCGATAGCTGTTCCGGATGGTCACGTGTTTATGATGCCGAATTATCGACAGATATCGCTTGGGCATTAGTCTTTTTTATTATACGATTGAGTGCGCGTTCTTTTGTATGCATGTGTCTTATGTCCGCATGGCGACAATGGAATGTTTTTGTTTTAACACGCGCTCCCGTTAATTTCTCAGTATGCTGTAACTTTTAGCTTCTGCATTAAATAGAAAGTATACCAAACGTTTGTGTGGAATCTTCCCTAAAACCTCAACAAAATGAATAAAAAGAAGAACAACGATAGCATAAATTCCCAAAGGAGAATATCCCGAGCAAAGCAACGAAGAGAGAGGAAACGTAATGAGAGAGGAGAACGTAATTAACAACAGAGAGCGAAGAACAAAGTATTAAGTATTAAAGTATTATCAGCATGGCGGCAAGGAAAAAGTTCGGACACAAGCGAGGCTATTAAATCAACGAAAGGCGATTGCGTTCGATTCGAAAGTGGAATCGTACTGCGGACACGGATGACAAATGATAGAGGTCAAAGTGGAAAGGGCAACGTTAAGCCGAAGTTGCCTCTCTCTCTCTCTCTCTCTCTCTCTCTCCGCGGAGTGGCAAACAAAGCCCCAAGTGCCATTTTAAAAGTTCCGGGGTTTCGAGGCTATCGAAGCTAGCCCTTCGAGTCTAGTCGACACGAAGTTTCGTTCCGTAAATCTGAAAGTTGTTCGCGCCGCTCGCAATTTATATCGCCGGCAAGGAGTTCTTCCGACCGGAAGTACGATTGTTTCTTCTTGCGACGGTCTCGAGAACTTCCGCCATTGTCCCATATGCGCGGTACTATTCGCGTGGACGTGCGCGCAACTGGGGACTCTTCCAGCCGGAAATGCTACGCTTCTCGATACCTCGAAATTTCCTGGATCGACTCCGAAAGTAGCTTGAAACGATGTTGTAAGTAGACTGCGGATTTTATGGGAAAAAAGAGTAGGTGTGATTCAGAACAGTAAAACGATTAAAAAAGTTGTCGACATACCATTTTCAACATATAAAAATTATTAACGAGCAAAATACATTTTTACTTAGCCCCAATGGTTCACAATTGACGTATAAAAATTTTATTTTCCGTAAAGATACGCAGTCTAGTTACAAGTAACCCGGAAAAAGTTAGAATAAATCTTTCAAAAACCGCATCAATCCACAGAAATTTCGAAAATCGTCGAGCACCAAAGAGACCCAAAATTACTTCCTCCTTCCGTCCCAGCATCCCCAGTTACTTCCCTCACGTGTTAATAGTGTTTTCTCGATATATGTCGCCAAGGCCTGGGCGATAAACGTCGCGGAATTACCCCCACTACCGCAGAGTATACCCCGTGAGGGGTCACGAGAGACCTCTGACGCCGAGGAGTGTAAACACGGCTCGGGTATGTCTCCTGTACGATACATGTCGCCGGCAGGACCCGTTTTGTTGACATAAATCGAGAATTCGCTGTGTCTCTAAAAGTACGCGTTCTCACGATCGCGGCAAAAATCCAGTCACGCTCCGACTGTACCATAAGCTCACACAGAGTGAGGGGAGGGAAAAGGAGGGGAGGGGAAGCCGTCGCGCGAGTTTTCAGTTGACGAACGGTGGTTTGATCAGCTGCGCAATCGGTAGAGAGCCGCCTAACGAATTTACGCCAACGGGATTACACGTTCGTCGCACGTTCGGCACATCATTATTCCGGGTGGGCTCGTCGCAGCTCGCTCAGTCGACCGGGCTTTATGTCGCCTGGTAAACGTAGGCAGCACCGACACAGGCCCGCTGACCGTAAACTGCAAACCGGGATACGAACGACGACGTGTCCGAGCTATGCCAAGGTGTCGCCGCAAATCGCGGTGCGCCGCAAGCTTTAGTGCACTCGAAACTCCACCATACTCTAGCACCGCTGCCATTCCGCAAAAACCTGCACCCCCACCCCCTCCCCGGTTTCATTTGCCGATGATTCTTATCGACACTGCTGCCCTGTCTTTTACCGGCCCCTGAAATCGAATTTCGAAATGGTGAATCCAATACCACTGGCGTAAACCACTTCATTCTAAGCTTAGGGTAACAGTTGTGGATTAACAGTCAAAAGTGCCCACCAACCAAATTGATTTTTGATCGCAGCATTCGATAGCGCCCTCGATCAGAAGCCTCTGTGACAAGTTTCAAGTCGCTACCCCGACCAGGAGGGTAGTTACAGGGTGGAGTTGGTTTTAGCGATTATCCTCCATTTCTTCTGTTCTGCTCAACAAAAAATTACGAAAAAATTTGTAAATATTCTGCCTGGTAGCACGCATGACTGTGATTTTTTTCAGAATTTTCGGTGGCAAAATCGGTTTTTTAAAAAATCCGAAAGCATAAAATTGCCGAGATTATATTATTATGGATCTCAAGAAATCTCTTGGTTCAATTTTTAGAAAAATTTTGTCCACTTAATTTTGCGGCCCGACTGTATGCAAAATCGTGTTAGCAGAGTTAGGCGAGCGGGCCTCGGGATCTCGGCGAAATACCCATTTAATTTCGACGAACGACGTTCAGGCGACCATGCGCCAGCTTCTTCCCCGCGCGGTGGTAGTAGAAATGTAATTGCGTTCGATTGTACCGCTTCCCGGACGAATGATTGAGCGCGAGCCAGCCGGCGGATCGCGTGGGAGGAACGCCGAATTCGAGGGGGCTTAGCCGCGAAATTAATGGACGGTAATTTACTCCCTGATAGGGAGTATGGACTCAACGGAGAGAGCTGGGGGAGACCGAACAATTCTAATGAATGTATTGTCTGTTACGGTGTCTCCGGGAAGTTCGAGAAGCCGATTGCTGTATCAATTTGTCGGGTATGAATATTGTTCCTACCCCCTCGACTCGAACTCCTTGTTCGGATTGACACGACGTTAGATTGATATTGGGATACACACAATAACTAGACCGCGTATATTCTATGCATTTGTAGTAAAAATTAATTAATTTAAATCCCTCCAACAATTTCCTACGAAAACATCCATATAATTGCAACAAATGTAAAGTGAAAAATCCGGAGCCGGTCAACTAACTGTGGAGCATTAAGGCAACTGTGGTACATCCATAAAAATTGTAAAAGTAAAATTACCGAGGGCCATGAGAATGATTAGAAAGTTTAATTGCCAGCGATAGGAATCGATACACAAAACGTGGTTTGACAGCAAACACTCGCCCGAGTGGTAGGCAAAGAAAATCTGAGTATGTGATTTTATTGCAGACACGTTCGCGAGCAAGGTGGCCGCCTGCCAGGACAAGTACGCCGACGCGAGCGTGGGAAACGTGACCGGAAGTAACGCGGTGAACGTCTTCCTGGGGATCGGCATCGCGTGGAGCATCGCAGCCATTTACCATGCCTGCCACGGCGAACAGTTCGAAGTGGAACCCGGCAAGTCAGTACTGATTCACCATAAATCACATTTTTCACAGTATAACACATTCTCTTCTATGTTATTATGTTTCGTATAGCGCATTCCAAGCTGTAGTTTCACTTGACCCCGCCCCCTATGGGCGTAGGCTCACTTGGCCCCGCCCCCTATGGGCGTAGCTTCGCTTGGCCTCGCCCCCTTTGGGCGTAGCGTCACTGGGTCCGCCCCTTTTCAGTATAAACCGTTTTCCTCGTGAAATTTCCTCCGGAACCTTGGGTAAATTTATTTGACTCCGCCCCTTTCGAGTATAATAGGTATTGTATAACAACCTAAACGTTCCGAACTTAATCTTGATTCCCTTGAAACTATCCCCTGCACCAATCTACCCTAACTTTTAACTTTTTCCCTCTCAATACGACGTTTTTTAGAGCATAAGTTCACTTGGCTCCGCCCATTTTGGATGCCACGCCCTTCGTACACAGCTGTAGCCCCACGACTTAATTTAAACTTTCGAAGACGCTTTCTTTCATTCGATCCCAAAGAGATAGAGTTACCCGCCACGGTAGGCTCGGTCCTGGAGAATCGATTTTCGCAGTGGACCTGATACGAAAACGAGAAAACTTCCACGGAAGGACCCGCCTCCTTCGGCCGAGGAAATCGACGCTTGTCGTTAACTCTTCCCGCGCGTTTTCCATGCGAAGAGATTTTCCCGGGGAAAGTCTTCGGGGAAGAGCGTGTTCGACACAGGGTCCACCTTTATCCTAACCATATTGCACGCTTCCGAAGCTGTTCGTTCCGATCGATAAGGGATTCAAAGGACCGGAGGAGGCTCGTCTATGAGACCCTACATACCGATTAAAATTAAAATTCCACGTGGATAGCACATAATACGTTCTCGGCTTGACCTCGAATTCTTGGGGGAGCGAGCCCCTGCAAATGAGAAAATTGCGAGCTGGAACTATTACACCTAACGCTATAAATTCCTCACAAATTGTTTACCACGGACAATTTCCGGCAACAAATTGCTGTCCATTTTTGAGTACTTGGGTTTAAAAGTATCTAGAATTTTTACATGTTCCCTTAGCAAAATGACAAATTTTAATTAGGTACACCTTAACAAATTTTTATCAGAATCTGTGCTTGTGTAAAGAAAGATCCTTATAATTTTAGAAGAGAGAAGTCTTGAGATAAAATTAATAACTATGGTAAATTTGCTGTCAACTATAGAGAAACTGTTATTAGTAATCGCCAAAGAATTCTAAGTTCAATTTGACAAAGGCTGTCTTTAATTATCGTCTTGTTAAAGGATAACTTTCTTGCTTCGGTTTTCAAGGATCGAGACGCATGTCGCATGGTTTAACAGGGAACCGAAAGGCAACAATAAGCCAAAGGTAACAACTAGGAGAGAACAGAGAGACAAATCTCGGTTTCACGAACCGTCGAGAGATCTTCGGGCGGAATGAAGAGAACATTGGAAAGCGGATTTAAGGGGCAAGATGCTTATCCGCGGCGTGATGCCTCGACTCGACGCGACTCGGAATCCGATAAGGACGAAACAATAGGATCGAGAGAGAGAGAGAGAGAGAGAGAGAGAGAGAGAGAGAGAG
>CM052121.1:3939130-3950158 GCA_028454245.1 Halictus quadricinctus | reverse complement strand
GAGGATCGAGAGAGAGAGAGAGAGAGAGAGAGAGAGAGAGAGAGAGAGAGAGAGAGAGAGCGTGGCCTCGATAACCGGCCGTCGTGTCCCGTTCGATGTCTTCACGCTCGAACAGACTCCACGAAGAAATTTCACCCGACGATACTCATGCTGAAACCTGCCCAGTGACGATGACAGTGTCTCCTGGCTGGCTGACTGTTATACTCGACGTATTGGCAGCAATACTTCCCTGAACCTAGTATAGTATCGATACCCTGTCCAATATCAGCGACAGCTTTTACTCTTTGCTCGGGATTCAGATTTAACCCTCGTCCCTGCATGACACGTTCTTCGCGTGAAAGATGATGTGCTATGATTTATTGATATATCGATCCGAGGCTTTGTGACTTTCATTCTTTTCGATTGATATGCGTGTACACCTGAGACTATTTGTCTTCCTTTCATTTGACATCTGAGACGTTGCAACAATCAAGATATGTGGTATAGAATTTTTTGGTTAGAGATCCTTGTTGTGAAAAATTAAGGGGGTAGTTATAGTCCATCCTTTCTATTTAATGAACGAGTAAAGCAAAAATTCTGAAAATAATCTGAGCTATTGCAACAATCATGATGCACAATATATAATTTTTTCAAATTTTTTGGTTGGAGATTCTCTTCATGAAAAATTCGAAAGAAGGTGTATGCGAACCGGAGAATCTTCCTTGTTCGAGGGGGTAGTTATAGTTCATCCTTTCTATTTAATGAACGAGTAAAGCAAAAATTCTGAAAATAATCTGAGCTATTGCAACAATCATGATGCACAATATAGAATTTTTTCAAATTTTTTGGTTGGAGATTCTCTTCATGAAAAATTCGAAAAGAAGGCGTATGCGAACCGGAGAATCTTCCTTGATCGAGAGGGTAGTTATAGTTCATCCTTTCTACTTGATTAACGAGTGAAGTAAAAATTCTGAAAATAATTTGTGGTGTTGATTGTTCATTTTCAATGTTAAAGATATAACTACCGTCCGATAATAAGGGAACTCCACCGGCAGACGCATCAAACGCATTGGTAAAATGAATATGCACATTTTCGAGGTTAAAATCGCGAGATCGAGGGAAACGGTAATTCGGTTTGGATTATGAACGGGCCCTATTGGTAGGTGCAACGCGTATCGCACGTGGTCGGGTGTTTCCCCGCGAAAACTGGAAGGAGGTTCGCGATTCGGTAATGAATATTTACGCGGCGCAGTCTGCACACGGTTCGAGTCACGGGAATCGTAGCTCAGCCCGGTAATTAGGCATTTCCTATGCGAGGGAGGATCCACGGGCCAAGCTCAATTTTCTCCGTTCATTCCGTTGCCGGTTTCGTTGGCCGGGACACCCGGTTTCACGCGAGTTTCACGCGAGTTTCACGCGAGTTTCACGCGAGTTTCACGCGAGTTTCACGAGCCCGGGAACCCGTATCCACGCCAGCTTCCACCTGAACGCGACCCGTGGATAAATATCATTTTTCCGACGTCCGTGACAACTTTGATTGACAGTGACACGGGAGCTACACTGTGTTCGTGAAATTTTAATGATTTACGCCGTACCGGGACCGTTATGCACCTGTTTTAGCCATTAAATGACCAACGACCTGGAAAGTCGGAGAAAGCATTTCTCATCGAAGGGATACTCACAGTCAATCCTTTCTATTTCATTAAAAACTAAAGTAACAATTTCGAAAAAAATCTGAGACATTGCAACAACCAACATACATGGTATCAAATTTTTTCCAATTTTTTCGCTAGAGATCCCTGTTGCGAAAAATTAAAAAAGAAAGGCTATGCAAACTAGACCGTTTGTCTTGATCTAAGGAGGGTAGTTGTAGTCCATGTTTTCTATTTAATAAACAAGTAAAGTAAAAATTCTGAAAATAATCTGAGGCATAGTAGCAATCAAGATACATAATACAGAATTTTTTCAAAATTTTGTAATTAAAAATGATTCGTGGGAAAAATTGCAAAAGTAGGGGAACGTTCTACGCCGACCAGCAGAAACTGTGAACCTTATGTCTTTAAACAGTCAAGCTTCCCAGCTTGAAGAATTAGGCTAATATAGCTAGACTCTATATTATATACAAGCTGGAATGTCTTCCACCTAAATACAAATTGGGAGATGCTCCAAAAACAGTACACAGTCACCGAAAACTCGATTAATCCAAAAATGATGGTCGCCAGAGGATTTTCGAGCGGAAAGAGACGGGGATTAAAAACAAAGTAGTCCGAAGACTGTTAATTTGTAAAAAAGAGCGGCGCGTCAAGCAAACGCGTCAGCTGTTGACGTGATTGATCCCCGACGCGTTACTATCCGACGTTGATCCGTCGGAAAGCTCATACATCATTGCAGAGTTGCAACAGATGCGGACAAGCGATCGTAGTTGCGCAACGATCAGGCAGATGGCGCAGCCCTGTCCTCGATCATTTGCGCCGGATATGGTATATTGTATATCGATCGAGCTGACACGGATCTGTCATTGATCCATTTGGCAGCCGGAAACTGTTCACAAGAATTTGCAAGTTGAGCCTGCACAACGGCGTGCAATTCTATCTCTTTAGACTTTGAACTATTCGATCTTGATCTCCACTCAATTTTGATTGAATATGATCAAATAATAATATGATCTGAATAAATTTCGTGCATTTAGAGTAGATGAGTTTACGAGTAGATCAAATGCATCAAACGCGACTCATACCCATCACTGAACTGCGAATTTTTAGGCTAATTCTAAATTGGAGGAGTAGTTGTAGTCCATCTTTTCTATTTAGTTAACGAGTAAAGTAACAATTCTGAAATTAATCTGAGGTATAGCAACAATCAAGATGCACGGTATAGAATTTTTTCAAATTTTTTGGTTCGAGATACTGCTTGTGAAAAATTAAAAAGGAAGGCCATGCAAACTAGACCGTTTGTCTCAATCGAGGGAATAGAAATCCGCATTGTAGTGATGGGTATGAGTCGCGTTTGACTCCTGGTGGTTCAAATGTGAAATGATGATATTTTGTCGCAGCCTGGCGTTCTCCGTGACGTTGTTCTGCACGGAAGCGTGTCTGGTGATCCTGGTTCTGCTGATGAGGCGGACGAAGAGCATCGGCGGCGAACTGGGCGGGCCTTTTGTACCGAAGGTGGTCACGTCCGTCTGCCTTTTTTTCCTGTGGGTGTTCTACCTCGTCATGTCGACCCTGGAGGCCTACGGCGTGATCGAGGGCTTCTAAAAAGCCCGAGAGAAACGCGAAAACGTCGGCCTACCCACTGCTGCGCGTATCTTAACTTAAACTCTTGCGTCCGCCAAGGCGTGTGCTCAACGAAACGTTCTCTCGGCAAGTATGACACGTTTAACCATCACTTTTAACTATTTTTAACAGCCTAGATCCCTTCAGATCCTGAAAGGTCAGTCTTTTTTTTTTTTAGAACAAACCTTTAATTTTGTCTATCACAGTCAATTAAGCCGGATTCTAAAAAGAAACGTTCTCCCGGGAAGTATATCACACTTAATCCTTCGACTAGGGCCATTTTGAACTATTTGTAACAGCTGTGGTTAGATCCATTCGAATTCTTACGTATCAATTTTTTTTTACATCCCTCTACTCCTAGGCTTTAAATTAAATTCGACAAATACGAATCTGGTTAAACAATGTGCATGAAAAAATTTGTGTATAATATTGAGTTATGCCCTAACACATTGCAAAAATTCTTACACCTCTGAGTCATTTAGTTCCCCCGTAATGAATTCTCAAAGATGATCAATATTCGGTATGATTCGACAAAGGCGGATGAACCGAGTGCACACTGTCAATAAAACGAAGTTGTTCTTTTCCCGTAAAAGATTTCAAGACGAAAGGGAGCAAACCTTGTCAAGAGATCCTCCAACCATAAACTCGTAGACTTTCGTCGCCGCGAGACCAAAGAACTTCAATTGTCAACCCCCGAACGACACCGAAAGAAACACCCTTCGCTCTTTTTCCCGTGGCTGAAAACAATAAGCGATCTTTTCAGAAGGTTCTACGCAAGAGAAGTGGCTGTTATTCAAAGTTTTCTGGCTCGCGGCTTCGGATAATGGCTTCTCTTTGGAGTTTCCGAGTTAATAGACCCTGTAGACCGGCAACGTACACAAGTGAACGAGAAGCGTTCTATATTCGCGTTGCTATTTTCGCAGCTAAGTTACGAGAACGTGCGAGGGGACGACTTCTCGAGCCTACGGATTTTCTGTGGCCCGCCGTTAACGAGCAACGAAAATTTAGTCTGCTATCTCTCACGCAGAGAAATTTAAATTTAGCTTTGGCCCCCTGCGCTGAGAAACGCTCCGGAAAACGCTGCTCACCAGACTCGAGTCGAGATATCTTAGAAAGATCTATCAGAAAGAAAGACACTTCTTAAAAACACACTCTACAAAAAAACATATAACTCAAGTAATTGTAATTATTTCCTCTTGACAAAAATAACTCGTGTACCTCAAACACCCACAAACGTGTGTACCAAATCCTGAAGCAAAGCCTTCAATAGTTCCCCTGAAAAAAATTGCTAGAGAAGTAGACGGTTCGGATAATGGAGGTTCTACTAAATCGTGTATTACACAAACAAATATGTATCGAACTGTATCGTGTTTGGGCTCATTTTAATCAGGAAAGTGTTGCCAATACGTTGGTGAAGGTTTTACCAAAAAATCATCGAAGATAAGAAAGTTATTCTGCATTTTGTCCAGAGTTGCATTCTCTCTGGTCGGAATTAGGAGCGATTTTCTCCGCTGAAAAGTCGAAAAACGGGAAAAATGTGCTCGGCTCAGGGGGTCAGAGGAAAAAGAAGAAGGGCAGTTCACTGATCGATTTATCGTTCTGTTTCCAGGACAGAAGGGAAGTGGAATCGAAGGGGTGCGATTTCGCTGGGCGAACGAACTCACCTTGCCGGTGAACACACCTGCTACCGGTTAAGCTTCCACCCTGTTCCACCCCCGATCCGGGACGATTTAACAACGAACGAGACCGCGTGACGTCACAGTGTGCGAGTGCGTGAATTAACAAATAAAGAAAGAAAAAGCGAGAGAGAAATAAATAAAAGGGTGTACATGTGAGAACTACGGAGAACCATTGGTGCGTGTGAGAACGAAAAAATAAAAGAAAATTAATAAATAAACGTTCTGAGAAGACGAAACACTGCTGCTGCGTTCGGACGACGACGAAAAAGAAGAAGATGATGATGAATAAGAAGAAAGAGAGAGAGAGAGAGAGAGAGAGAAGACGATGCGAATGAGGAGGAAGCGTGCGAAGAGTACAGTGAGTTTGCCTTAACATAATTTAACGGATACCAGTCACCAGAGGATTACAATAGGTAAGAGGATATTAAAACGCGATCTAGTCTCAAGCCGTGCATCGTACGTTCACGGCCGTCGAATTAATTAATAGAATTATGTATACACACGTACATATGGATACATACATCGATACATACATCAACATGTACGTATATACTTACATGCATAGGTACATACATAAAGACATACATGCATAATGCATATGTAGATACATAGATACATTGGGGGCTGGAAACTGTTTTAATATTGATTACTAAAGAGCGAATATTTTTATGCAGAATATGAATTTTCTTCGAATTATAGAAGTTTATTTCAATTTTTTTCTATTGATCACGGTTTTTGAAATGGTCGTGAAGAAATGTTTTCACTGTCATGAAGAACTGAAGCGGTGTTAATTTTGGTTGTGATTTTTATTTTTGGTTCATTTGTTGGTTCAAATTTTTGGTTGTACTATATTTTCCACGAGTATACAAACTTTTTTCTATATTAAAAGAAATTGATGGAATATTGTTTAGAATGTCATTAACAACCAGTGGAAGGTCGGAAGAAATTTTAATCTGAAGAGTAAATAAAAGTGGAGGCAACATGGAAACCAAAAATCAAGTTTATAACAATAATTCTGAGTAAACTTTCTCTAGAACTGTTTCAATGGGAACTTTTGTGTAACAGTTTTAAACAACTACTTGCAGAACAGTTTCAAGCCTTGATACATAAACAAACACATTCACAAACAGACATGCTATAGTGAATTACACAGAAGCAGTCACACGGACACAGTAAATAGCGTATTTATTTAATCCTCCGAGGAACACAGGTTTCTATGGTATTTTAGTAGCGGAACTTGCGACACCTATTTCGAGAGAAACCGGTGTCGCTAATTTTCTATTAACGTGTATTATTAACGATAGGGGAGCGATGAACCGAGCACCGAACAGCCGAGCCTCCTCCAACGATCTCACGATCAAAGATCCATCGCCTGAATCCCATGAACCAAAAGAATTCAACCATTTATTTGGTGCTGGAACCGTCATAGTTTTTAATTTATTCAATTGATCAAAAATTCTAAAAAGAATAAAATTTCATTCTCCTGTTGTCAATACTTGAGCGTAAAAGTTGCTGTAAAAGTTTAGTTATACCATTACATTACTAAATAAAGTAAAAGACTAAATGGTACATATATGAAGCGAAATGCTAAAAAATAAAATGATGAATCATTTCGATTTTCCTGACAGTTTCAGCATCGGTAAATGAGTAGAGGGATTATCGTCGTAGTTGAAGTCACAGGAAAAATTCACTATGGTCTATGGGATTGTCAGGTTCGTGATAGATCGCCAAAGAAGCCGGGCGGATCGGATCGATTTGCATCGCAAACGTCCGAGTCGCAAGGCTCCGGGAGAATATCGGATCGACGACGCGAGCCAAAGCAAGGGAAATGTACAATGGATGCGGGAATTTTTTTCACACAGAGAAATTTCGCGGAGAAAAGGATCCCGCGGAATAGATAGACCGAAGATCGTAAAAATCAGTCCCGCGAGGATTCGAACCGCTTTCAAGTTACTCTACTGCGAGGAAACCTCGTTCCCTGTACAATGGGTCGCGGAGCTGCGCAAAGTATTGGCCCACTAAATTTTATGGGGCTTTGTGTCATCGTTTTATGCCGGGGAAAATAGCGTACCGATGCTGCCCGGATATTTTACTAACTTATTTCACCAGGAAAATCGTACGGTGTATTTATTTAACCATTTATTAGCAGAAAATGTCCTGGGAAATCGACAATCCTCTCTTCGAGGAACTGCTTGTATACTGACAAGCCATGTAACCCTTTGAATAATTACAATTATCTCGTCAGGATATTTTATTGGTTATTTATTTTAGCAATAGAAAAAGCTAAACGAAGAATTCATTTATATTTTGCCAAAGTGGACATACTGAAACGTTGTCGAATTTTATACAACTTTTATATTGCGTGAGAAATTCATTTTACTTTACTCTAAGATTGACTTCATGATTCAATGACTCAATTATTCAATTATTCTATGGTTCGATGATTCAATGATTCAACGATTCGATGACTCGATGATTCAATCACTCGACGATTCGATGAGTCAATGATTCAATGATTTGATGATTCGATGACTCGATGATTCAGTGATTCAATGACTCGATGACTGATAGAACGTATTTGTAATGTACCGCGCTTCTGATTGAACAACTTTTCAAGTGTGATCGTTGGAGTAATGAAATAATGATTCCGCACAACTGTGATCGTTGAAAAGATCCTCGAAACGGATCGAGATAGTGGCTCGATCGTCGTCGATCCGATCGCCAGCTCTGCGACGATATCGGGCTCGTTTGTTGTTCGTTAAGGATTGTTAGGTAGCCCGAAGGAGCATAACGATCAATTACGAGATTAATTGCCGCGGCTCGAAAACCGATAACACAAAAGGCGGCCTTCGCTCGAACGTCTAGGTTCTCTCGTTGGTGTTCACTGCCTTTGATCGAGGGTCGCTTATCGTTCGCGACGCGCGTTCAGGATAAAATGACGACAAAGTGGTCGCCAGAAAAAGTCGCCTGTGTTATCACCCGTAGAACAATGCACATCCGGCCGCTCTAGATCCAAATTCGCAAGAGAAAAACACTAATTAACCCTTTACAAACGAATCGATCTGCGTACATTATTTTCGAATTGGTTGAACGTACCAGCGTAACGACAGTGTTTTGTGTAATAATGATTATATCGATGAGTGTATATAAAAAGAATTTAAAACATTGAATTGGCGCATTGAATAGGTTTTTGCATTTGGCAAAATAATTGTACAATAATTATTATATTCGTGCACATATGGATAATACCGAACACACGTTAATAGAGAATGTGTTCGATATTATACATGTATGTATGTGATCATTTTAATATAACACGATTATGTACTAGATGATCGTTTGAACAATCGTACAAGCATTCACATAAACGCAACGATTATTGTACAATCATTTAAATAGATCCGATAATCTATACCACACAGTGATAGATATATTTGAGGAACATCCGTTAAATATTCTTTCGGAACAACAATAAATCACTTTCTTACTGCCATTAAATCGTAAAGGGTTAAACACCGTGGTGTCCCAAACCATTTTAAACTGTTTCATGTTCAACGATTCACAGCCATCAACAATTTCACAATTGCATTTCTACACTGTTGAATCTCGGCAAGTTCAATTGTAAATATAGCGAAAGTAATTAGAAGTTGCAGTATATTGTTTTTTCTTTTCCTGTAAAATGTTTGTTGGGAAACTATGGAGAATTATTAGAGGATCTTCAGCGGCCGAGACTATGTCTAGCCTGACTACAGCAAACCCGTGACAATGAGAGAACCAAACGAGAATCATCGTGACTCGATATTCGAAGTCATGCGGTTTTTCTCTCTCTCTCTCTCTCTCTCTCTCACACACACACACACACTCTCTCTTTGCCTGTGCGAAATGTTCTCACAGTGAGAACACAACCACTGTTCAAGGAATCTTGGGAAGATTATCCTGGATTCCAGGATTTGCTGCGCGGTCAAACATGTTGTTGACTGTGCGGAGGTTGCAATGACACTGCTGAAATTGCTGGGGGGGGGAGGGGTTGCTGGGAGGGGTGAAATGATTTCGCGAAGACACGGAGGATTTTGCGACCTTGACGGATTTGCTCTCGACTTCTTCTCCTGAATTAACAATAACACTGTAAAAATCTGAAAACTATAGATCCATGATCATACAACGAACCGTAGGGACTTGATAATAACTTTGCGAATTTATAATAACAACAGTCTGACACGTGAGAATTGAGAACAGCAGTATAACACTTTAAGGATTGTAAAGAGCAACTTCAAATTTTCAGGATTAATAATAGTATCCGAGGATCAGTATTAGCGTTGCGGATTGATATAATGATATAACGTTATCGAATTGTTATAAAATTGTAATAGTCTTATAAAATTATATAATTATATAATTGATAGAATGTTTAGAAGTCGGAATAATTTTGCAAATTTTGTAATATCAATTTAAAGCCCTGAGGATCGTAACGAGCAGCATCAAATTTCGAGGATAATAATAACAGAATCAAATTTTGAGGATTAATGACGACATAATGAAATGTTTAGAGGCGATTAGTGACTTTGTGAATTTATAACAGTGTAAGATTTTGAAAATTCGGAACACCATTTTCAGGATTCTAAAGAGCAGCATCAAATTTTCGGGATTGACAATTATGGATCCATAATAGTGCAATGTAATTGTTATATGAATTTATAATAACGGTATAATATTGTAAGGATTGCGAGCAGCAGTATAACATTCTAAAGATTGAAGACAGCAGGTCAAGATATTCAGGATTAATATAATCTTGAGGATTGAGAATAACATAAAATTTCTATCAACAATTTCATGAACGATAACATAAGATTTCATGAACGAAGACCAACGAACACAAATTCTTTCTGAAGATACTTGATCAAGAAAAAGACAAAATTCAAGGAAAATAAGAAGAAAAGGAAAAAGATGTGAAGAAAATACAACATGGCTTTCAGAGAGCTGGTCGGTTCAGTGTTCTGAACGACGTTAGGTCTGTTCTAAGCTTCCTGGATCTATTTTCCGTATAAAAAGGACGTGCTATCCTTTGTGTCCGTCACGTGGCGAACGAAACAAAATCGATTCTCGTCGTGGAATTCCGTTTCGTTCGTACGTGCCAGTCAATTCTTTTTTCTTGTCCATTTTTTTTACCTTTTCTCTCTCACCCATTCTCTCTTTTTCTCTCTTGCCTATTGTTTCCTTTTTCCTGGTCTACATATTTCTCCCTTCTATTTTAACTATTAAATATCCAACAACTTTTACCAATAATCCAATATCTCAATTACCCCAACACTACCACTACAAATTAAAGTTCCAAAAGCACACCTAACTGAAAAAGGATCACGCGAAACCGTTCCTGAAGGACGCTATTCACAACTGCCCGTATCAGCAGCTTCGCCTGATCATCCTAATCGTCCCACAATTAGGAAGAGAATCGCAGAAAGAGCGTTCGTTAGGCGGAAATTCGTACGTAGTGAAGGAAAGACAGAGAATCATAGTGAGGGGGGGTAGTAGTAAGTCGGTGGATGCCACGAAGAGGAAATTGAAGTCGAGAGGGAATCCTCGAGGGAGACACGGAGGAGATGGTTGTTATATGTATAGTATACAGGGACCGTATTTCACGGGGAACGAATCAATCGCGCGCGACCTCCAGAATCGTTTGCAGGCAGGCGAAAACCAACGGGAAGAAAAGAAAATAAATGAAAAAAAAAAAAAATAAAAGAACGAAAAAGGAGAAGCGAAGGAATAACTGCGGGTTACTCGCGTGATGACCAAAGCGAGAAACGACTGGACAGAAGTCCTCCGGATGTCCGGATGTCGTGGGATGTCCCGGGATGTCGGCTACCAGAACCGCCATCCGGATTTCCGGTTCAGACGGCCGTCTACCCCCCTTTGTGAAACTCCAACATCGAACTGACCCGAATCATTCGCCTCGAAAACCTCCCCTCTGCGATGTCGACTTGCCCCTTTTCTCTTCTCTCGTGCTCGGTTAGGTTTCTTTACTGTCCCGAAGGGGTTTCAGATCTTCATCTCCTTTTATGGATTCTTTTATGGATCTTTCTTTCTTCTTTTTTTTTTTT
>CM052121.1:3905835-3939030 GCA_028454245.1 Halictus quadricinctus | reverse complement strand
AAAGCCGTACCCAAATCTCCTGATGAAAGCCCTAGCTAGAGTTTTAGGCCTCCTGGCGAAAGCCCTAGCTAGAGTTTTAGATCTCCCGGGGAAAGCCCTAGCTAGAGTTTCAGGTCTCTTGGGAAAAGCCCTACCCAAATCACCCAATGAAAGCCCTAGCTAGATTTTTGGGTCTCCTGACGAAAGCCCTACCCAAATCTCCTGGCGAAATCCCTAGCTAGAGTTTTGTGTCTCTTGGGGAAATCCCTAGGCACATTTCAAGTCGCAGCCATCACAAAGATTATCTTATTTGCTTATCTCCATTGTACTTTGCTTTCAAGTACGTACATTCGTCTTAATTATGCCATAAAATTCAAAATTCGATACGCAATTAAGCAGAATTAAGTCGGCGTAGTTTACGTCGGCTTTTCGCGAACAAATCTGCGAATGATTGCAGTTGCATGACGCACCGCCGCCACGTCACCTTGTACAATCTAATCCGGATCATACCGAATCCACAGAAATCCGCCGAATCGTCGATGCGAGCCATTTTGAAAACCTTTTACCGCAGTTCCCACAAAGTCAGCCACCGCTAACGAATGGTGCCTGCAGCAAAGGATCGATCGAGACGATTGTCCCCCGTTGCTCCCAAGGTTTCTTTTGTCCACCCGAAGCCATAGATGTTTGAACAATAATAATCGTTTCAGCAATTCTAGCCGGCGGCGTTCGCAGCAGACAACTTAGCCGGCTGATACGTCGCCGCGAGAGGGCTAATTGTTTTTCGGAACGGTTTGATTGGCGTCGAAGTGGCCCCATTGTGCCCGTGGAACAATGCGACGCTGGATCCCTGCACTGCCCCGATATAATATGCAGCATGGTTGCGAAGGTGTCGGAACAGAACGTTCGCCTAAATCGACACAACTTTGACAACTTCGGACAGCTAAACTGAGGCCTCTATGGCATCTGACTAGACAAACATTCGTATTGTTACTGGAGAGCCTGGGACAATTGTATTCCCCAGGGAATTGTAATTTCCAGCAAACCTTCTTGTTTAGCAGATTAAGAAAAAATTTTGAGAATTCTTCTATCTTGTTACTAACATTTATCGTTTTTTATTTAAATTTTCTGAACTCTAGACAATTGTACATCCATGCGCAAATTCTTTTAATCTTTCTGCTATTTTAAATTTCATTTATTCGATTTTGGCATACATTTTTCAGTCCAATGCAATTTTATTGGAACAGACCTTTTTTACTGTACCATGAATTAATCAGGCAAGCATAATCATTCTAATCGGAACAATGTCACGAATCTGTTGATAAAAGTGTCGTAATAAAATAATAAAAAACAAAACAGTTTTTATCATTGGATTAGCATTATCTCATCGAAACGTCTACATAAACGTCCATCTTTACCTGCGCGAATTTTGACTCGAAATAAAAAATTTTCAAGTTGAATAAAAATTAACTTTCACGCTTTTAAACGTTCCGAAATTTTTCTAATACCTTCCTGATTTTGTGTCAGACCTGGACATATTCGAAATGAGAATACGAAATAACTAGGAACCGGTTCCTTTCGAGGAACCGTTATTTTCAATACTGTTATTTGAAAATAAAAATAGTATGTAACAAGATATAAAATTATTATTAATTTAAATTTTCTTTCAGAAGAGTCCAGGTCTGTTTCGTCACAAACACATGAAATAAAAAATGTACTGTTCTCTAGATTTTTTACTGAAACCTAAAACGATATTGAAACTCGTGAGTCCCAGTTTTTCAAAGACAGAATCGTTATCATGCTACGCAAGCGTCGCGAGCAATAATGGGTCGGTATGTTTTATAAAAAAATCGTTCGCATCTCTGTCCCATCTGTTAAACGACATTGTTACAACAAGAAAGACTAAGAATGCCCCGGGGTCTATTATCGTTAAGTAGTTTCCTGTGTTGCACAGGCCCCGGATATATCGTTGATTCGATCGGCGTTCGAGCGATTCCGTTGAACACGGACGTGGCCGATTCTTTTTACCGAGAAATCGGCGGAAAAGTGTGTCGCCGTGCGATTCCACCGTGCGATAACTCGCGATAACTCGTATTATAAATAAATAAAACGATAAGCCGACACCGAGCCGGGAGAATTATTCACGCTTAATCCGATCTGGCAAGCTCGTTTCCGGGCCCGAAACATTCATCCGCAGCTTCTCGGCTTCTATTGTGCTCGTCGCGCGGTAAATCATCCGGCGAGATCCCGCTTTCCCGAGAGATCTCGATCATTTTCGGAAACGCGAAATAAAAACGTGCGAACGATACCGTCTCACTTATACGATTCCGAGATCTGCCGATTTTTATAGAATTTCCACCCCGAAGAGTCGGTGCCTGTTATTTATTTCTTCAACTTTTGCCCGCGAGCTTCGAAATATTGGCTCCGATAAAAGTTCCCTCTGTGGCAGGAGGTAACAGTGTTTTCAAAAGAATTACTGTACCGTGTGACGTGATTGAACAATTGTTTCAACAGACTGTACACACAATTCTGTTTTTCTTTTTATACGGTCCGAGCAAAAGATACCGTGTGTACAGTGTAAGAATGTTCCGACAGTTTTGAACAAGCTAAAACTTTTTTCAAATTGCTCAAATGACTTGTTTTATTTTCCTCTTTTTGAGAAGTTAGATCTGCAATTGTTTCAACAGACTGTAGTCTGTCCGTGCCTCGCAAGAAGTCTCGCAAAACGGCACAAGGTCAAAGAGGGCACTCGCTCGCTCCACACCGTTGACGCTCCACTAGGCCAATGCTTAGGCTCTGACGTCACAGGCTGCATAGTGTGTGCAACCCCCTTAGCCAATAGAGTTGCTAGAGGCGTGCCCCCCTTCCACTCTGACCAATCAGCACAGCATTGCTTTCACGAGACTTCTTGTGCGGCACGCACAGTACACACAATTCCTTCTTTATACGATCCGAACAGAAAATATGTATATACAGTCAGTTAAAAGAATATTCGGACAGTTTTAAATGAGCAAAAACTTTTTTCAAATCGGGCAAATGAAGAATTTTTCTTTTTCTTTCTTTTTGAGAAATTAGAAGGATCGGTTGACTAGAAAAGAAGAACTGCTTCTTCACTTTTTCCCCGGAAAAAAAGGGGAAAGGGATTTTCTAAAATTTTCTTCCACAGTTATTGTTTATCGTGATCAAGACCGATCGAAACGCGGATTGCGCGATTCAGTCCCCTCCCCGCCCCTTTCCCTTCGATTTAATTGCGACGGGGGGATATCGGTGTTTGCTCGCGATCGTCGAAGACCGGTGGCGATTGTTTGCACAAAAGCCGCGGCGAAAACGAACTGGTTTTCATCGGTTCCGGTGTACAAATACTAAATTGACTTTCATTAGCCGACGCGACGCGACGAGAACGCGTCCGTTAATGGTTCACCACGGCTAACGAAGTTAATTTCAACGGGTAGCATACTCTCTCTCTCTCTCTCTCGCAGCAACCGTTCAATTTCTCGCGGCCCCGAACAATGTTTTCTTCGTCGGGCCGCTTCGACGCAAACAAGTCGGCCAATTTGCTTTTTTTAATTAACGACCCGACCTAAAAGAAGACTACCGCCATCCGCCGGAACCGGAAAACGCATCGAAAGCAGACGAGCGACGCGATTCCGCGGGAAACGATCAAGTATTGTCGCTGAACTATTGTCACGTTGCAAACGTCCTGATACGACTTTCCGGTTTACCCTTAACCCTTCGCAATCTGATAATTAAAACTCACTTTCTCAGCCGTTTCTGTGCCATTCGGAGACGAACTGCCCAGCTGACTCGAAGTACACGGCAATGCCGAAGACCAAGGGACGTACGGTCAGGTCAACGAACCTAACCTTCACTTTCACTCTCACTGTTTTATCGATAAATGAATCGTATGTATATTTCACCGTGATGCAGTAAAATTTTTCCACGCTCACACACACTAGTATCCGTGAGTTTTGAATTAATGAGGCTTCAGAGATGTTCTCTCGACCGCGGTTCGAACAACACTGACCTTACGCAACATTTTTCTGAAAAATTTAGGAGGGGCGTTACGCGTGTCGAAAATCCCCGCCGTAACACGCTTACAAACGCGACGGGATGGTCAGACAAAAAAAAAAGGGTGCGAGAGGGACCGCTGTGAGACTGGAATTTATGGCAGCCACATGTTTCGGTTTTCCTGCAGATTGGTACGCAAGGTCGACGGGTAACTGTTTGAAAACACGGGCCACCCTCTTTTTGGAACGTTTCCACCCTCCTTTTAGAGGTATAGAACAATGGCCACGCGGACCTTACATTTCTACCTCTCGCTGGGTAACAGACGACGCTTGTGAGTAATAAACATACGATTAATTTGTCGATAAAAAAGTGAAGATTGTCGTACATGTACCTATTGTCCCCCACCAGGCAAGCAGTTCGTTGTCCCTTAGCTCTCCGCATTGCCAAATACCTGAAGACAGCTGGGCTCGGTGAAAAAGCTGAAAAAAACCAACTTTTACTATTTCTCTCGCGACTCCGATCAATTAAAATTTTTCTGAAAAATTGTTCACACCTCGT
Organism: Halictus quadricinctus; assembly: GCA_028454245.1. Classification (NCBI taxonomy): domain Eukaryota; kingdom Metazoa; phylum Arthropoda; class Insecta; order Hymenoptera; family Halictidae; genus Halictus; species Halictus quadricinctus. The sequence continues at coordinate 3,934,488 of CM052121.1, read as the reverse complement.
CCAATAAACTAATCCTCCTAACTTCTCGAAAACAGTCATTTGGTCCAATTTTAACACGTTAACTCCCATGTCAGTCACATATGGCTGACAGTGATTTTTCACTAGGTTTAGACATTCATTTTTATTGTGACATATCCGGATAAACCGAATTTTATTAAGATCTTTAGAATTGAAAAGGGTTAAAACAGCATCGCCTATAATACATTTAAAATTTCTAGTTTCGCTTTCATTAATTAAATTACTCTGATTTTGTAAGAATCTCTAGATTTGGAATTTAACGTGGCAAAAAAGTTATGCTATTTCCAATAGTGTGTAATCGTTTATACCTCTTACTGTATATGTGTTCTCTCTTGTAACTATGTCAGTTACTCCACCATAACGATCCCATACGAGAAACCCCGTTGGCAATATCGCTACGACATAACAGCTGCGCAAAATGGTCTTAAAAATAGATTTCCCGAAACCATAGCAACCGACCGAAAGTTCCTTCAAATTCAACTGAACACGGTAGAATTTGCATAAACATTCGCGGTCCGGTAGCGACGAGGACGAGTGATGCGCCGGACGTGGAACGTGGAATCATTGTCGCGTGGTAGCGGTGCTCGTTCCTGCAGACAAATAAACAAATAAATCGGCATTAGCGCGGCTCGTTGCCTTGTTGCTCTTCCGGTGAAAAAAATCACGTCCGGCCGAGGTAAACGCGTTACGCTATCGATCGCGATGGGCGAACGCGAAACTATAATAAACGATAAGCCGAGCGTTCGCCGGAAAATACTGGCCCGTCCCGATACAATGATCCCGGGCGAGATACGAGCGGCGCCGTGTCGCTCTGCAATTTACAATAACTCGCGTTACGCCCCGGCGAAACAACGGAACAACGTGTTCTCTCGGAACACCTTATACGTATCGCTTAAGAAGAGGGTACGCGATGAATTACGCGAACGCGTTCAAGTATTCCGAGAACGGGCCGCCACCTTGGACCGCGAGCAAAGGGTTAACCGAGGCCATCAATTATTTTCGGGCCGGGTTCGAGCGCAAAATGCGAAACAACAGCGAAGCCGAGCCGGTATTTTCCGCGCGACAGCCCGTAGCCCGCCGGTCGAACGGTGCCGCCATGTTTTTACCAATCCCTTTTTTTAATTAACCGAATTTTAAGTACCTCATAACTTCTACAAGATGCCAGGATTCCAAACTTTTTTGACTTTTTAAAATTCAGTTTCGAAGCTAAAAATTCTGAAAAAATTCATAGGTGTGCACTCTGGCAGCTAAAATATGCCTGATTTTTTTCAGAATTTTCAATTGAAGAGGCTAGGAAAAATTACGAAAAAACCTGATTTCCTTCGTCACCTCATTACTACCCCCCGTGTCGACATATAGGGTTGAAAATTGGTAGAAATTGTTTTCTTTGGATAGGCTATCGAATAGCCTATTTGCAAATTCCATTTGATTTTCGGGGGCACTTTTGACCTCCTCATCCAGCTACACCCCTTTCTTCCTGCTGGACAAATGGCAGCGTTTAGGCGATCGCCATAATTGAACGCCACGATTCGAGACCGTCGGCTAGCACTCTTTGGTCAGGAGGATCCTCTACGTCCATCCAGAGCTATAGCACTCGACGCACACGCGGTGGACATCGCTCGGACGTCGCGGTTATCGTTTCGTCTCTCGGCCAGGGGAAAAATAACGACGCGCCATTTGCATAGTCTGTCGGCAGATAACGATGACCCGGTGCAAGTCGGTCGATTCTTCTCGCTTATTTCCCGTCTGTCGCACGAGACGGAGTGGCTCTCTCGAAAAGAGATGGCGGCGAGACTAACGAACAAAGAATTAACGCTCGGAAGCACCAAAGCGAAGTGAAAAGTCGATGGGATCTCTCCGTCCTTTGTAATCTCTTCTGAGAGTTGCGAAAATACACTTCTTATCACAGACTGGTTATTCCCCGGTTTTTACTGTTATTGAGAACAGAAATTTTCAACATTGTCACCACTAGACTGCAGATTTGTTTGCATTCATACCAAAAATGAATCGATCAATTGGCAAACGGTAAAACCATTCAAAGAATTTATTCTTGCATTATCTCCAGCTTTTTATTATTACTCGGACAAGAAATAAATGTCTATGTGGCTCCTGTAACTTGCAAACAATGCACACAATTTTTATTTTGCATAAAAATCCACAGTCTAAATTTAATTACTAAGAAATAAATGTCGATGTAGCTCCTGCAGCTTGGAACTAACGCAGACAATTTTTATCAGGCATAAAATTCCACACTCTGAACATAATTATTAAGAAATAAATGTCTATGTAGCTCCTGTAGCTTGAAACTAATGCACACAATTTTTATTTTGGATAAAGATCTGCAGTCTAGTCGTGTCTCCGTGTACGCAGTATTTTCAATTAGATGGTCGATTAAAATCACAAAGCCTAAACAAAGAGTAAATCGAATAAACAACAACGGCTTTATGGAAAAGTTGAACGGCTCTGTACGTGTTTGTATCCGTCCGATGAGGTTTGATATCGAGAGATGCTATCGGATATCTTGAGCCCATGTCCAAACTACTTCGGATAGGCGCCAAGATCCACAATGCCAAGGCAGGTAAATATCTGTTCGTTGGCAAGAATCGTTGCAGTCCGAGGCTCTCTCTCTCTCTCTCTCCTACGTTCCACGACGTGATACATCCGATACCTCTTGACCATGCTCTCCTGCGATTGCATTGCGTCGATAGGTGCTCGAGACAAAAGTCCACGGAAGTTCTCGAACTTCTTACGATAAGGGAGCAAAGCCGGAAATAAATCTGACCGGGTCGAAGTGCATATCAGCAGAAACGTTCCAAGAACCTGCACTCTTACAGTGCAAGTCCTACACCGACAGGTCTATTTGTCCATTTCTTCTAGTCTGTCCCAACCTGGTTAGTTAATCCACCGTTCCGCGGTATTCCCTCTAATACCGTTCATCATTCTCTTATCTCACCGGCTTGCCAAATGCCAGTTGCTATCTCCAAAGGTAGCCAGCTAAACGTCCATTTTAGTCGCGATTATCCAGACAACATTTTTGCAGATTTGCTAGAAACGAATATTCCATTTTAGTTTTCAGGAAAACGACTTTACACTTTTCTAAACTATTTCGTTCCTTATGTCTATCGGGTGTCCCAGTATTGAATGCTGTCGAACGTATTTCCAAAATGTGGTATAAATTATGGTCTCTTACATTTTCATATTGCCTGTCCGCTCAGTCTGGAAATATTTTAAATGCTATTTAAAGTTCACATATTTTATGTTGATGGTTCAGATTATAAAACGTATTTTATTCGCCGGAATTTGTCTGTGTATATTTTGACCCAGATAAATTAAATTAGCAAGTGTCAGAAGTAGCTTGAAAAATATGTACTAGAAGTTTATGAATAAATTAGCGAATGGTCCCAAATCTTTTTAATAGATTGCGCATGCTTATGCAATTTTCAATTTTTGGAAACCAATAGAATTTCATTAGAAATATGTTCTGGAATTTTTTGAAAATTTCCAGAGGTCACAAATACATAAAGATCCGCAGTCTAGTTACACAGTTGTAAGAATTCGTCAGTCATCCAAAGGTTAGAATAGTGTTTCGTTTGAATAGTGGAACAACGATTATTCAAAATAGTGTTTGAAATATTTTTGCTCGAAAATTTGACCCAGTTCTGGTTGAAACGAAGTTTCTGGATTTGTAGAAGGAAAGGGATCAAGGAGACATTTTCTGTTACTTTCGTCGAGCGTAAACAATGGCGTGGTCCCATTGGCGAATCGTGTACAAGGAACAGGCTTGATAAGGACACGGGAGTCACCCGTGATAATGGAGATAAACCTCGATAAACCAGTCACCGCCGAAAATATATAACAGGACCATGACGCGAGTCGCCGCGAACTTTTCTCTCGGCACGCGTCAATCGACAGTCATGGCCAAATTTCGCGGACGTTTCTTCATTGTTCTGGCGTTCCTCTGCATCGGTGCACAGTGCGCGGAAAAGGTCGTCAAGAAAGAATGGTGGGAAACCGCTTTGGTCTATCAGATATGGCCGAGAGGGTTCCAGGACAGTGACGGGGACGGTGAAGGAGATCTTCGAGGTACGTACTTGCTCTACGATACTTGTCCCAATTACCGTGCCATTAGGCCAACTTGTTAACTCATGAATTAGTAATTTCATCGGTTTAAAATCTATGTGAAAACCATCTGAACCTCTTTCTTTTTATGGGAATATCAAAAATATTAAAATATTTAAAATAAAAATAGAGGTTTGTATGCCAATTAGTATACCTTCAAAAATCCTTTGATCACTTTAGGGTAGGAATGTTCGATTCTGGTACGATCCTTCAGAAAATCTGTTGCAGTGGCATATGAACGTATTTCATTTCCTATTAGGCCGAAATTAGGCGAGCTGCAATGGCGGGAAAATTTTTAATTTGTCTGTTTCCTCGTATCGACGGAGCGGCGAGGAAAAGAACTATTTACGACCAAATATAGTTACCGACCAGATCTATTTTATCGTTTGCCGGTTATAGTACCAGCTGAAGTTACTTCGGAGTTCCTAGTGCTATGCCGGTAACTAGACTGTGGATCTTCGTGCAATAATTACGGTGTAAAGGAAAACTATTAACCAAGACTATTAACATTTTCATTTAATTCTGTTTTCTCTGTTTTCCTCTATGAAAATGGAAATTTGGAAATAAAGATCCATAATCCGTTGGTAATGTAGCACAGCGACATTATCATTCGATGTGAACTGGTTTTCCTGGAATAAGAGAGTTTGTAATCCACCGAGCATGGTTTACCATTCGAAAAATGCGAATTTTTTAAATTGGATCTATGACTGCAGATCTATAATGTAAATCAATTGGATTGAATCTATAATGTAAAGAAATATCTAAATAAATAATTCGAGCTTTTAGTGATGATGTGCAATAGGTTCTCAAGAATTATCTGGTCTTCTTGCTCTTGAAATAAAATTTTTAAAATATGGATCTCGTGTGCAGGCATCATCAACCGTCTTGATTACATCAAAGAGCTTAACGTCGATGCTATTTGGCTGAATCCCATCTATCTGTCGCCTATGGTCGACTCTGGATACGATATCGTTAAGTATGATTCCATAAATCCACTGTTCGGTAATTTCGATGACTTTGATTTACTTGTCAAGGAAGCACATGATCGTGGTAAGTAGTATTTTAAATCGTAGAACGCACTATTTTCAATTAATCGAATGGTTCCAAAAAGAAAAAGACTGCGAATTTTTATGCAAAACAAAAATTTTGTGCACTTATTGCAAACAGGAATTTATATCTGTCTTTAGTCGTCATAAATGTGGTGTTATTCTGAAATTCTTTTCATTTTTATACTGTTCGAAATTACACTCACCCATTTCTTATCCTATAAATTCTTTCGCTTTTATCATAACAATCATGGTTCCCGGTTTCAGGTATAAAACTCATTTTGGACCTAGTACCGAATCATTCCAGTGACCAACACGATTGGTTCAAAAAATCTGTGAAATATATGAGAGATTATAGTGATTATTACATATGGGCAGACGGTTCTATCGATGAAAATGGCAGACGCGTGCCTCCTAATAATTGGGTATGTAAATGTTTGTCCTGAAGAATATTTAAACTGATTCTTGGTCGTTTTCTGAGAAGCAAAATTTTTGAAAGAAATTTCAAATTTTTAATTTGAACACTAAACCTACCGAGACTTAAAACTGGCTATGCATACTGCCTTATAAAATTTTTCGTTTATTTAGGTGAGCACCTATAGCGACAATCCTGGATCAGCATGGACATGGGAGAGCAGAAGACGACAGTGGTATTACCATAAATTCCACGAATGTCAACCTGATCTCAATTTGAGAAATGAAAATGTGTTGGCAGAATTACTGGTATAATACCATGTAACAGAATTATTGAGTTGTAACATAAATTCGTTCGATTATCCTCTTGTCATTTCTTAACAAACTTCAATATCCTTCTTCACAACTAAATTAAAGTTAACATTAGAACATAATTTATTCTTGCAACCAAACAAATTTACATTACAACCTAACACAGTCTTTATTCGAAATATGTCCCAAATATCTAGCCGATAAAAGTCCCACTGCCGCGGGGTATATCCTCTGAGGAGCCCCAAAGCTCGAGTTACCTCGGTCGCCGAGGTATCAAAGAATAGCATCTTCTAGCCGATGTATGTCCCTGACCAAATCCGTGTTTTGGACATATATCGAGTACACACTTTATTGTTATATCTTCAATTTCGCAGAATGTGACCGACTTCTGGTTAGACAGAGGTGTCGATGGCTTCCGGATCGGCGCTGTATCATACTTATTCGAAGACAAGGCTCTAAGAGACGAGCCTGTCATTGGAAGCGGAGATTACACTAGCGGATTACCTGAAAACACAGATCTTGTGTACAAATTTCGCTCGCACATCAATCAATGGATATTAACCAGAAAATCTACCCCAAAGTAAACACAACAATATCATTAATTTATAAATCGCAGAACATCATATAACGTAATTGTTTTCTTACAGATTGCTGGTCTTAGAATCCTACGACTCCGACGACAAACTGATAGCACTTTATGGCAACGGTACCAGTATCGGCGTTCCCCCTTTCAATTTCCGTTTTATATCTTCCATACAGAACTCCAGTACAGCTGAACAGATTAAGAATGTTCTGCATGATTGGTTGAACATGATTCCCGCTAATGCGAGCACGAACTGGGTGGTGAGAAAATGCTAAAATAATATTTTGTTAACATCAAATGAAAAAATTAATTAAAACATTAAAAAATTCATTTCTTGGAAAATTTCTCGAAAAGAGATTTCAGTGAATTTAAGATATTCTTGAATTATTTTTTATCTGTATAAAAAGGTGATCATGCACTTCTAGCTCTCCAATCACGACACCTCGCGAGCAGCGTCCAGAATTGGCCTAAATCGGATGGACGGTCTCCACATGCTCAGTTTGCTATTACCTGGACAAGCGTACACCTATTACGGGGAAGAGATAGCAATGTTGAACAGAGAGCTATCATGGAACGAAACGATTGATCCGATGGGTAGATCGAGAACCAAAGAAACTTATCAGAAGTACTCCAGAGACCCTGCTAGAACACCAATGCAGTGGAACACCGACAGATCAGCAGGATTCTCGAACAGCACGACCACCTACCTACCAATTCACCAAGAATACAGAAGCAGAAACGTGGAATCGCAACGGCAAGAACCGCAGAGTAACCTAAACACTTACCAACAGCTCTCTGCACTTAGGAAAGACGAAGTGTTCACCCACGGGGGCTACGAATTAGATACCTTGAACAATGATCGCGTGTTTGTCCTGAAAAGGTGCGTCAACTATGATGGTACAGTTAAAACTGATGCTTCCAGAGACGGTTCCAATTTTCATGCTCCAATTGTAAAATTTTTCATTCGATTCCAATTGTCAGGACTCCAATTGTAAAAATTTTATTTCAATTCCAATGGTCAGACTCGACTTTTAAAATTTTATCTAATTCCAATGGTCAGACTCCAATTGTAACAATTTTAATTCAATTCCAATTGTCATACTCCAATGGGGCAAATTTTATTTCAATTCTAATTGTCATACTCCAATTAGCAAATTGCAATTCCATTCCTATTTTCATTCAATTCTGTTCACAGATTTCTCGAAGGCCATCCTTCGTATATTGTCGTTGTCAACTTAGGACTGCGCGAGGAGAATGTCAATTTGACGACACTATATCCAAAAATTGAAGCGTCCATGGATGTTGTTGTTGCCTCCAGCAATGCTGTTTCAATCACGTTAGTTCAACTCTCTGTTTAATGATCGTTAGATTGCGTTAAATATTGTGATTGTCAATCTCGTGGAAGCAGCCAGCAAGTTTTAATTAATACAACTGATTCACTGTTTAGGAAAGCAATTCCCACAGAGAAACTGATCCTCAGTGCAAACGCAGCGTACGTGTTGAAAGTCGAAGATAGGAAAGACCCAACAGAAAGACCTGGTTCGACAACCCCGAAGCCAGGACACAATTCTGCTGGCAACTCGATGGCAATGTTACAATTGCTATTAACCACTGTCGTGGCAACAATGCTGTTCAAATATTAATCCTTAACGCTTTGACCGCCATGTCGGCCGTGTGCAATCTCGAATAAAAATATTCGCACAGCTATTAAACGAACTTTTAATTACACTAATCGTTGGCGCGATTGTAGTGCAACAGTCGTAACAAATTATCAATTCACCCTCCTGCGTTGCCAACATAGCATTACCGTCTTGAATCAAACGTTTTCTATGAGGGATTCCTTTCAGAGAATTCATTATAATTTCATTGTGTTACGCCAACTTATCAAAGAGATTTTTCTTTCCCTTTAATTTGTTGATTTGTTTCTTCTCGCTGCATGTTGATTTTTCAATTTACCAGTTACTGAATCTCAGAGGATTTAGTGTTATAAGTGTTATAAGCTAGATTGCAAATAAACATCTTGTATCTCAATTGCAGCAAACGGATTTGAAACAGAAACATGCACAATAAAATTATTGTCAATTTGAAAACTGGCACATGCCATAAACTCGCAAAAATCCACAGTAACTAGTAATGACAGTTAAAATTCACCAAGCTGACAAATGTTGTGTTTGTCACAAGTCGACTTATACGTTACACGTTCCCAAACGTCCTCCGCTATACAATCTCCAACTTCACTGATTGTAATTTTATACAAACGGAAGACCTGTGTGGAAGCTCAAAAGTACCAGATAGCAATCTCGGAGAGCCTAACCGCGAGACACGGTAATCTATAGTTGTCGGCACCGAGAAGAGAAAAAGAATGGAGTTGTCGGGTGATCATAGTTGCAACGGTCGTAACAAACTTAACAATTCACCCTTCAGCGGCGGGTCTCGGGCGTGCAACATAGTATTACGAAGTATGCTGTTTAGCCTTGATTAATTCATTTGCGTCGGCGGTTTCTTCGCCGGGTGGATATCCATTAGCGTTTCGCGGCTGTTCGACGGGCCCATGAAAGAGGCATTACTTCCTGGTCTCGTTTGCAAAATGTAAAATGCTTCTGCGATCCCCGGGGCTGTGCACCGATTAATTTCACATCTAGCCGAGGCGAGTCGAACGCTTCTGTTATGTTCGTTAAACCGACGCCGGAGAAGGCAGTCACCTTTGCCCGGCTCGCCGTGTGCTTGAACATGTACTGGCCGCTCGAGTCGACCGCCAACAAATTTCGGAGGAACCTCCACAACTTTCTAAAAGCCCTGAGCTTGCTCTGCACGATCGCGGTGTTTCTGCCATTGTTGTACTCCGTCTACTTGAATCTGCAACGCGACGACTCCATCAACTTCGCCAAGGCAGCCTGCATGACGCTCGCATCCGTTCATGTCATCGGACAGGCCGCGGTCAGCTTCTTTCAGCACGATCAGCTACAGGTGAATTTCCAATAAACTTTTTACTTTCCACAAAGATCCTCGAGATACTTGAGACGTTGTCTCAAGGACGAAAATTCACCCGCTGATTATTTTTACGTATTCTACAACCATTGACCTCCTTGGTCTCCGTCCCTCGGTCTCTATTATTTAATCATAACGCTTTTCTTTTTAATGATTTTCGTATGAAACTTTTACTAGATCCTCCTTCATCTAGATCCTATATTCTAGAAGGTAATGTTCTCTCCATGTAGATTCTAGATTCTAGAAGATGATGTCCCCTTCAATTAGACTCTAGATAGTAGATTGCGACCTTCATCTGGATTCTAGATCCTAGAAGACGATGTCCTCTTCATCCAGATCTTAAATAGTAGATGTCCGGTTGATCTAGAAGATGACGTCCCCTTCGTTCAGAAGATGTGTTCCCTCCAACTATTCTCTTCAGCCCCATTCTCCTTCCGCGTTTATCTGCAAAATAACTGTTTCAGTATCTGATCGAGGAGATGGTGACATACTTCGGGAACATGAAGCCGTACGAGAGGGAGGTGTACCAACGGTACGTGGACAAGTATTCGCCGTTTTACGGGATATCCACCACCTGGAACGCGTTGTCAGCGTTCTTCGTGGTGATCGGGGCTCTGTTCACGGCGCAACCATTCCCGATGGTGGCGGAGTACCCGTTCCCAGTCGATCACGAGATCGTTAGGTCCACGATCTACTTGCAGCACTCTTACGTTTGCGTGCAGTGCATGTGCACTCTGAACTCGAACATGATGGCCGCGTTGCTGATACTGTTCGCAGCGGGGAGGTTCGAGATTTTGATAATTGATCTCCGGACCGCTACCAGCATCGACGACTTGAAGAACTGTATCGAGCAGTGCTACGTCGTCAAAAAGTAATCCGACCGCTGGACCGTGGATCTTTATGCAAAATAAAAATTTTCTGCATCGACTGCGACAAACGGGGGAGACAGGAGATTGAATGATTTTCTTGCAGATTCGCGCAAGATGTCGTCCACGGCGTCGAATACATAACCATAATCACGTTGATCATCAGCAGCGGGAATCTCGTGCTTTGCGGGCTGAACATCATCGGCGTAAGTACTCTCAGAGGAGCCTTTTGCATCTACAGATCACTGTGACACCGGTAGAACAATGCTTTTGTTTGTACAGCGGCAACCAATTATGGTAAAAGTTCAATTCATTTTTCTGGCCGGGTCAGCGCTGATCGAGGTATACATGTGCGCGTGGCCAGCTGATGCTCTGATGGAACTGGTGAGTCATTTGGCGGACAAAGAACGCAACATTATCCAATACATCCGTGAGGGAAAAAATTGCATTTGTATCTTTCACATTTTCTCTCTTTCTCTACTTTCTTTCTTTCCTCTTCCGTTGCTTTGACTTCTTTATATGGGTTCTCTATCTTTTTATTACACAGTACATTGCACAATTATAGAACCGCCCGTTTTTCCAAATTTTTCAGAATTTTAATCCTTGATAATTAAGCCGTACAGGATGTATCAGTATCTTGTAGAAAATTGAATGAACTGGTGGCTATAGTTTTGCAAGTCGTCGTGCAATTCTGGGCGAGAAATGTGTTCTGCTGTTGGTAGTTTTATTACAATTAATTGTTAATCGTTCAACAACAGAGCGAGACCGCTGTCGAAGGCGTGTACGAAGCGAAATGGTATGATCAAGAGTTGAGGGTGCAAAAGACTGTGTTGCAGATGTTGATACCGCAAAAGCCGATAGTGATTAGCTTGAGATTCGTGATGGTGGCACTTTCTTTGAACTACTATTGCTCGGTAGGATGTTTCTCACTGGTATCGAAACGACTCTTCTCGCAATTTCTATTGTTTCTTCGATTTTTCAGTATGCCTCGAACGCGTTCTCCATATTCACTGCTCTGCGAGTTGTATTGGAGAAGGAATACGATACGGTACCGTCAATTACATCCGATAACTCCACTTGTTGCAACAATTGATTAATAGTCATCCTCGAATTTTCACATACGTCGTAAACATTTGTATCCTACAATAAAAATACTATGAAATATTTTCATGCTTCGTCCAAGCTAGTCGATAAGCCTAATCAATGGCTCTTTATGCAAAATAAAAATATTCTCCATCAACAATTGTGAGAAACAGGAATTAAATAGTTTATTTTTCGTTCAAATAATTATTATTCTTCTGATGCTTCTACTTTGTTCTGTTTCATCTATTTATTTTTCGACAATTAGACTGACCAAACATTTATTTCTTCACTGAACAATTCTAATAAGTCGCAAATAATATAATCGAAATATAATTTTATTATGCTATCTTCGGATAGCGAATAATAGAATCATCTTTTAATTCCCAGTAATTCTCAGTTTCACGCGAAGCAAGATATCCGAGAAAAATCAATGGAGCGTGGAAATAAAACGCTTAGGCTATCATTAGCCTGCTGCGGCTGTAACATTAATTCGATACAGATAGTGCTACTGTTACCCTGTAATTCTCGCAGTAGCGGGTAGATACTTAATTTAGCCTTCACTAATTCATTTGCAGCGTGCGTTCTCCTTTCAAACACGTTTTCTATCTAATTAACTTGTCGGAGAAAAATCGCCGTTTCAAGGATCGTACATCCAACCAGGTCTTGATTAAACCACAACCAAACATATGGACTTTCTGCGGACCAAATTTTACCCCCACCATCCCCAAAACTCAACGACAACATTGTGAAAAGACTGCGATCTTGCAACGTTCCTTACTATTTAAAAAAAATCCCAAAAGTTACCCCTAAGCGTCTAAAATGTAGCTACAGTGTTTTCTCAATGTATGTCAACGACACGGGTCTTGCCAGCGACATATATCGTCCAGGAGATTCTTTGATCCACGCTGAACGTCGTACCCTACACTCGATTCTTACTAACAAGTCTAACGTTCACGAATTATCGGTAACGTAGGGCGCGACGCAAGCATGATAACGGAGTTTTGAGATCCCACAAAATCGGTCCCAAAAAGTACATTGAATATTGATACTACTTCTATATATCGTCAGAGATATTCAAATTTACAAAATCTGCAGCTATGACTCTAGGGTCTAGGGTTCTATTTTAAATGCGAAAATATATTTGCAACTTTCATCGACAGTAGACAATTTCCAACCGCGATATGCAAGAGTAGAAGGCAACGATGATATTATCATAAATTTTACAAACCTACCGTGACCTCGACTTAAGATATGAAAATGTGTTGTCAGAATTACCGGTTGTAATACTGGCTTTGTGATAATACTGAATTTTGTAAGTCAAGTAGGTAGTAATATGCCACCAATGTCGCAGTATGTGATCGACTTCTGGTCAAACAGAGATGATAACAGCTTCCGGATCATTACTGTGTTATTTTTGTTCCAAGACAGTGATCCAAGAGGTGAAACTTTTTTGAGAGAGTCTCTGAAAATTACACGATATTATTATTTGAAGAAGCTACTACTACAGAGAAATTAATACTCATTGTTAATTCCAAAAATACCAATACACAAATTCTCCTGGTAACTCAATAGCAATGATTCAATTAATAATAAATACAGCCTCACCAGGAACTCTGTTCAACTATATTAACCATTTCTACACCTCACATAAGTCCCCCTTGCATATAAATCAGACTAATAATGGCCAATGTACTTCCTCATTAAACGTGTGCATTCTATAAAAAGACCAAGAGTACACAAAGTTCATCCACGTCGGCAACACCTGTGCCTTGATCTATAGCTGATAACATTGGCCTCAGGTGTTGCTTTCCAAAGTCGTTATTGCCTCTATAATTTACATTAATGACTACACAAATACTCCTGCTGCTTAAGATTCTATATATACACGGTAACCGAACACGAGAAATGACTCATGTCGCTTTAGGTGCCGCTTGTTAGCACATGTCATTCAAAAGCCAGTTGAATGTATATCAACATCGCGAACGGATGCCGGTGTTTCAGTCAGTATAGATATCCGAGCCTTGCAGATAACAGTGTATTGTCGGTTGTTTCGAATGTATAATAACTTTTTAAAAAGGATGTCAACGCTTTGACCACTAGGAAAACTACATATTAATATCAATATGGGTCTAAAAATCCATTGGAAATAAATGAACTCAAATTAAATGGTAATCTTCTGTAAAAATTATTAGCAACGGTGTTGTAACGAAAATAAAAAATGTCTGTGTTAACTGCAAGAAACAGGACTTGAACAAAACTGCATTCCACCTCTCATTGACTTTAATAAGTCGAAAATGACAATGTAAGTACTTTTTAATTCTTCATATACTTCTACTGTCTCTGTCTTACAAGTTCGATTATTATAAGTTTTTATTTTTTTTTTTACCGAATACACAGTCCAATTACTAACCTTTTAAGTGTTTTATTTAATTTCGAAAGTGTACACCGGTGTGCTGAATTATTTTTGTCAACTTTTCACAACGAATATACTCGTCAGTGGACAGAAGAATTGCCATTTATCCATGACGAGTATATTCGTCAATGATCCAATGACTGCCAACTTGACGTATATACTCGTCACCAAACAAAAAATGTCCGAGTACAGTCGCTATTAAGCATACCATTGTCAACTTTTTATGACGAATATACTCGTCATTGGGCAAAAACTTGTTATCGGTTGACGACGAGTATACTCGTCTTCGAATAAAAAGATGTCAACTTTTCACACCGAATATGCTCGTTATTGAAGAAAAGAATTGCCACTTGTCATGACGAATATACTCTTTCTTACCCAAAAAATTGTCCTGTTTTCAGAACGAGTATATTCGACACAAAGATCAAAACCCTTAGATTACGTTGCTGAATGTAACTCGTTAGTTCACACTTGAAACACCAATAAATCCCTAACAGTAACCCATAAATCTTTGAAACTCATAAAACAATCTCCGCTAGATAACACGTTTAAAACCGTTTGGATCAACAGCAGCCGAAGACAGCACGCGTTCAGTGAAAACACAGGAAAGACCGAGAGTGTTCAACCATAGGTCAAGATCGCCGGAGCACTATCGGTTGAAGACGAGGGTTAAAATAATCTACTACGAGCCCGAGAGTGTTCTAATTGAGTCGACGGCAAGCTGAACGAGTACGCAAATACCAACCGAATCGGGTCCAACGTATATCTGCGGACGCGATAAGACCGACGGAAAAAGAACAATACAAGGGTGGCGAACGCAATTTCGCCGCTAAAACGGTATCTATTCGACGCTTGTGTTTATCGGTTGCGTACGCGTTCGCCTTCATTGTTCTATCCTGCGAGACCGATTGCCGATGGTCACAGACCCGAAGGCTCGGCTTTCGTAAACATAACAACGAGTACACAGTCGCCGATCGCGGGGTATCGGGGAGCAAACGGGAACGGCCGACGGAAAGAAGAACGATTCCAGAAAACCGCTAGTCGGCGATCCAATAGCGAATCACTGTGAAGAGCATGCGAAAGCCATGGAACCGAAAGAGACCACTCACCTTTTCTACGGGAAACACAGCTTCGACGCCATCCAAATCAACGGGCCAAAACAAAAACACTGGGACGCAGGTTCGTGCACGGTCACCATTGTTACTCGCCGCGAATGCTAATGCTCGATCTGTCAATAAACTGTCAAATTCTTGAATTCGAATCCGACCAATCGCTGCTCGTTGGCCGACGGTCTGCGCGTGGTCCATGCGCAGCGTGTATTTGTTTATGGTTCTAGAACGGGCCAATAGATAGCGGAGAAAGATGATCGATTACTCGATCAATCTCGCATCTACAGTCTGTCGCAAAAATCTGTACACGTTTAACCTTTCTTTCTTTCTGAACTGACCAGTTTTCATTTCAGAATCGATGAACGACGATTTTCGATTCCTCACTGTCGATCCCGCGTGGATGAACGTTCGACTGTTCGTGTTCTGGTTTTTATGGGCCATGCTGATAATAGTGCTCGTCGCATCAGTGCTATCTTACTGTTGTCTCTTGCCCCTGAAGTGCACTAGGCCAGAAGGAATATTTCTTTCGAACACGACGAGCACAGTAAGTAGAGCTGAGAAATGAGAGCCGAACCACCGTAAACTGTATCAAACACGAAATGCATTTAAGTCGATCACGTTGTTACAGTAAGTGTTTCTGACATCGAATCTGCGCGTGGTTTACTTCACGATTATATACCGCCTTGAGAATCTTATCAAACGGATCTACACTTTGAAAGTGTCGACGAACGATAATGTATGTTAAGTGTGCTATCAGCACGGTAGGAGATAAGGCTTCGGATTTCATGCTTGTGTCCACGAGTATGCAACGCAAATACAAGAAGCTAGACGGAGTAAATTAAGACAATATAAAGATATTATAATGTAACACATTATTGTTGTAAACAACTGAATATACATAGAAATTATGTAAAAATATTATATAGAAATTATGTTAATATGAAATGGTATAGTTTGCGGGAGCGAATGTACTATAATTTGTCTTGTAGAAAAATAAATGGAAAACAAAGAAAAATTAATTTTGTACATCAATGATCATTGGCCAGCTAGTTGATTTCAAATATTCGCGCGACTCGCGAAGTCTGCATTTTCACACTTGCAGTTTCTGATATCCGGCGTGTCCCCGTGAATAAACTGCTTAGTATAAAAAGTGTGTGAAACAAAGAACAGCTTAACGTGGCACTTGCGTCTAAATTGATTATTGAATATAGTGAAGCTCGGGCCAATATACTTGAGATAGCAATCTCTGTGGTAGATACGATCGGTATTTCCCGAGATCGATTATTTTGCGATTTAAGGTTCGTATATCGAATTTACTTTGTACGTTACACTTCAATGAAGTCACGCCCTTCTTTTCCATCAAGATTAGGCGTTGTGTCGGACATTGCTAACAATTACCACGTCTGTGTCGAGTATACTCGTCGTGAATAGATCGATGTTTTCCGCTGTAAACGACGAGTATATTCGTCAAGAAAAAATTTGAAATTTTGCATTGAACAACAAAGCACATTCGTCTCGAATGGGTAACAAATTTTTGATGACGAATATACTCGTCATGAACTGACGTGTACTCGACAACACTTTTTTCTTGAATGACTAATACACTCGTCTCGGAGAAGACGAAATTCGCTTTTACTATTTAAAGGAAAAATAAAACAAGAAACATTCATAATTTTGCGATAAACAAAATGCAACAATCAAGAAACGATAATGTCATTCTGTTCTCTAAATTCGAATGTTTAATTCTCATTCTTCTGTTCTCCAAATATTTGTTTGTTTAGAACAAGGATATTTTAAATTTCAAATACAGATCTTTAAATAATAAACAAATGTAAATTAAAGAGAAACAAGTAGATTGTAAATGTAGACGCGCTCGATAGTTGAAGAAATATTTCTCGCTACTCGGTGCATCCAACCCATTCGTCGTTTGAATCGATTCAACCGAAATCAGAGCAATGTCAGTTCTGGACCGTTGCACTGCGGAACCCTGTTCCGCAAAACTATTGCGAAACTATCTTGGTAGTTGATCTATCAACATTTTTTATTTCAACACGTTAGCGTTCCCTCTATTCCGGAAACTACAACAGCTGCACCATATTAACTACATAAATATTACTAAACCTCCATTAAACCAATATATTCATGCACGAACAAATTCTCAAAAATAATTTTCCACGATAACCTATACAATTTTGATAATTATAAAAACACGCTCTAAAGTTGTAGTTGCAATGTTAATGATTTACACAAATACAATCAGTACAATAGGAACAAGTTGTTGCGTCATCGATTTTCTTTTCGTCTATCAACTCCTCTAAGCTTCCGCTTAGTATTGCACAATTATAAAAAATTCTATCAACAGGCTCCCGGTAGATGAAGTGTTAACACTAGGTTTACGGGATCCGTCAAAATGATGGGTTCTGACACTTTTAATTTACGATTATTAAAATTCTAAAGATTCAACAAATTTATTTCTTTGGGTATATGTTATTAAAAAGAAATGGCTAAAAATTTGGGCAGCACATTCTCATTATTTTTCTAAAGTAATGTAAAATAGTCACTTTTAGTGCCCCGTAAACCTAGTGTTAATATTGCAAAATTTGTAGAAATACTGTGATCATAAGAATCTGTAATTTTATCTGGGCCCTGGGAACCACGGAGGCTTTTAGGGACAAGGGTCGGCCCTGATAGCGATCTCGTTCCGTGTGCATGTATTGGTAAAAGTAAACACATAGGTCCAGAACACAAAAGGGGGCCGAGGGAGCCAACCAGCTATCTCGTAGGGTTAAAACGCGTTCGCTTGGTCATTCTTGTTGCTGGAACGCCGGGGAACGGTGGTACAAGGGGTTCCATCAGAGAGTCGGGGTCTTCATCGTCAGACTTCACCGAAAGAAATCGTGAAAAATCTTCTTCGCCACGAAAGAGAAAGGATTTTCTCCTAACCACCCCGTGGTCGCGTGGAACGTGCGCCGCTTTTGAATACGTCCTTGGGAAAGCTTAGCAATGGAGAGTGGGAGGTTGGATTTAGATAGCGCCGAGTCAAACGGCGTCGCGAAAGAAACGGCAGTTGTTGCCACGTACAAGGCGCTTCCGGACGAGGACAAGCGCGAGCCGCCGAAAGAGAACAAAGAGACCACCATGGGCAAGCCGAATAACGAGAACGAGATCAACGATGGAGCCCACGAGAAGATGCTCAAGGAGGAGAACAAGGGGTCCACGACCAAAGACACGACCGAAGCGGTAAGACAAATCGAACACGCGATTCATGGCCGACGCACGGTGGAACTGATATTTCATGAAAGATAATATTCCAAGAATAATTCTCCAGCATCACTGCGACGCGCCCACGAACTAGTGTAACTCTAACCCGCAACAATTTTTCCATAAAATAAGATATAACCGGGACAATAGGCACGTCCGATTATTTCCTGGTTCAACTGTGCGCCCATGAACTACCGATTCGAAATAATTTTCAGAAATTTTCTGAACCATACGGCACATACTCGATTATCATCTCAGTTATCTCAATGCACTTTAAAAAAAAAACTGCACCTTTTCGACGACAACGTGGCCAGATGGAAATATCAAATCGCGCGAATATAGCAAGACGAGTTGAATAACCTGTGTACGTGACCGAATATGGATCATTTCGTGCGGGATCGGGATTATTTTTAATTCGCTTCTTCCCGCGGCTTCTTGGCAGAATTTCTTTTGTTTCGAGATCACTCTGCTCTCGTTCCACCGATACCATAGGTGGTGTTGGTCGACAACGTGCGATCGATACCGTCTCGAATTGCTTTCTAATTCTTTTGTTACTTTTGTTATACTTTTTATAAGCATGTTGAGATTATGGGGCAGAGTAAATATGATGTTTGCAGGCAACAGTTTCCCGCTGTTGCATCATCTTTCGGGGAACGCGGAACAGATACCTTTAACTCCGGGAAAAACCTTTGATGCATTGTAAATGTATATCCTAGTTAAAAATATTAACAATTTATTATTCGAAAATAATACTAAAAAGATGATATGTATATTGTTGCGTTATTTATTGATATTAAACGCTTGTATGTTGTGCATATAGCAAAGAAACTTTTGGGACAACCTAATGCTTTTGTGCACAGGTGAAATTCGTTTCTGAAAATGGGGACACCAAGATCGATATCGACTCGGTCAAGCAAGTCCTGTCCGGAATGGGCAAAGAAGAGTTGATGAAATTCGCCAACGATCCATTCTGGGTGCGGTTGAGATGGTTTTTGTTTATTACGTTCTGGCTACTGTGGGCTGCGATGTTGTTTGGCGCAATAGCCATTGTGGTAATGGCTCCAAAATGTTCAGCGCCCAAGCCAAAAGAATGGTGGGAGAAGAGTCCTATTGTCCAGATAGATCCTGCTGAGACTAGCTCGCATAACTTGAAAGGAGTGGAAACTCTGTTGGATACCTTGAAAGCACAAAATATTGATGCAATTTCTCTTGCATCGGTGGTTAAAGGAAGCGCAACAAGTATGTCCCCTTGTGACACATCTATCTTTATGTTTATGTAACTGGAAAAGATTAATGCATTGCGTGTTTCAAATTACAGCTGGATCAGAAGATTTGATGGACATTAATCCGGACTTGGGAACCGCCAGTGACCTGGAGGCTCTCACGAAGGCTGCTAAAGAAAAGAATCAGTATATCATTTTGGAATTAGATCCTACGCACACATCAACTGAACATCCATGGTTTAAGAGCTCTGTTGCAAAGGAAGATCCATTCACATCCTACTATATTTGGGCAGATGCAAAGACTGCTTCTGACGGTAGACGTAATCCACCTAACAACTGGGTTAGTTATCTTTTTGTATTACAATTTGCAATAAAAAGTTATATGCAATTTTTCGAGAATATATTCGATTTTTAGCTGAGCGTATTCGGAGGATCTGCATGGGAATGGAATGAGCAAAGAGGACAGTATTATCTGCATCAGTTTAACAGCAGCCAACCCGAATTGAATTACAACAATCCAACTGTAGTTACTGAATTTGCTGTATGTACATTCTTTCCTTTATTTAATGTGTATGTCGCATAACAGAAAATAATGTATATTTTTTAATTGTAGAATGTGTTGAGTCACTGGTTGAAGTTAGGAATCAGTGGTTTCAGATTGGCCAACACTCAGTACTTGACTGTACAACCAGAACTTCACGACGAATTTAGGAGTACCATTCCCAGTGAAGCAGATACTTATGACTCCTTAGTTCACGCACATACTAGAGATCGTCCGGAGAACGCTGCAATCCTTTCGAAGTGGCAAGAACGAGTTTACAATGAAACGGACAATAAGGGGTCAGTGAGAGTGTTTTAATAACGATCACTTGTTGCACGTGCCCGTACGTTCTCTGGTAACTTATAAACTATTATCATTTGCAGATTGTTCGCCCTTCAAGACGACATCGGCACCGATATCCTACAAGTTTACAACGAGAAGAAAAGACTGATCGATATTCCGCAAAACTCTCAGTTCCTTATAACAGCTAACAGTAGCATAAATGCCACGACCTTGCGTAAAGGCATCTCGCAGTGGCTGAATTTCACTTCGTGGCCTGCTTGGGATGTAAGTTCCAATAATTTATCGAAAATACACAATCTGGCAAATAAAATGAACCACATTTAAACATTAAAGTAGAATACTTTTTGCCACGGATTCTACTAATCGAGGCATTCAATCTGTAATATTGTGTGTGTGCGTTTCAGCTCAACGGTAAAAAAAGCACTTTGAGGCAAAGGATGCCTGCAGACATAGCCGACAGCTTAACGCTGATG
The DNA here is from genome assembly GCA_028454245.1 of Halictus quadricinctus. Classification (NCBI taxonomy): domain Eukaryota; kingdom Metazoa; phylum Arthropoda; class Insecta; order Hymenoptera; family Halictidae; genus Halictus; species Halictus quadricinctus. The sequence goes on along the minus strand of CM052121.1, from coordinate 3,913,736 downwards.
ACTTTACTTTTACCTGGCACTCCAATCCTCACGTTAAATGATACTCTATCTGCGAAGGATGCATTTGCAATTTTATCCAAAGCTCGCGAGAGCGCAACATTCCTTAACGGTGACACGATGCTGCGGATTGTTAACAAAACTGTGCTCGTGTACACAAGGTAATATAACATATCTTCTCGACATTCAAAGATTTGTAACTCGTACACTACATTTCCTTTGTAACTTAATAACAACACGTAACACGAATTAAATCCCCGTGGGTAGCATTGAATGCTTTTGAAAGGTGGAATTGATTAATTGAACTCAGTATCAATTTAGACTTCAATTCCTATGAATCGTTTAAATTATCGTTTAATACCTGCACCTCTTAACACACATCCCACATGAACATAGTATACAATTTACTAACACTATTCTATCCCCCGATTTACACGGAAGATCTAATTTAGTCAGTTACTTGATAAATTCATTTATTTCGACGTAAAATGAAAGTAAAAAATACAAATAAGAAACAAAAATCTGGGGATAGGTATATTGGTATAATTAAAATTAAAACTAACAGGATATATTGTGTAATGTACTAACCATTAATTTACCTTGTTTCACGCAATCTTCTATACCCCACAGGAGCTGGTGAGTCCTGATTTACTAACATATCGCATGTAATTTATGTTCTGTAGAAATAACTAAATAATAATCTTGGTTTCGATTGATCCAGGATATTAATTTATGTAGTCGCACGAATCAGCTTTCTTCGTTATTCATTTCCGAAGTGCTGAAATAAATATTATAATCGTAATTAAACACTTAGGTTGAAGAGCGGCAACCCTGGCTATTTGGTAGCATACCAATCAGCGGAAGAACCAACTGTTGTGGACGTGTCCACGTTGCCGCAGGTTTCGAGTGAAGTTAGTGTTGTAGCACACAGTCCTAATTATGTGCAGGACAGTGATACAATAAGGTAAATTGCCTTGCAGCCTTCATTAATTTTCAAGAGAATCGGAGACAGTTTTATTTTATAAAACAATTTTCTTTTATTTCAGAACAAAGTTGTCCTCTAACAAGGTTCCTATATCCGGGAAGAGCACCGTTGTTTTAACGTTCGTGCCAAAAAATTAAGTTCATTGTGATCCAATGAACCACACTGTAGCATAATATTATACATCAAGCATAATCGTTTGCTTATTATTCTCGTATGACGGCAATTATGTATTCATTTCGCCAATTGCAAGTGTGTAATTAAATCTGAATGTAACCAAAATTATTCCATAATATATCCCATATAATAGTATACATTTCCAAAAAAAAGAAAACCCCTTATCAATTATCAGTCATTAAGAAAAATACGATTTTTTATTAGCTTATATTAATCAATACAAATTGATCTAACTTACTGGGGAAGCCCGGTTCAGGACGCTAAAAATAAGGGTATTGTTAAAGATCTTTCTGTTAAATCTTTAATTATATTTTATATCGTGTTCAAGGGATAAGTGTTAATTTGTTTAATTGAAAAATATTTAATGCTATGTATGTACAAACAATCGATGTATCGAAGCTGGCAAACCGAGTTCCTCCTTAAGTTTAGTGTTACAAATTTGCAAACAATTCGAGACAAAAACGAAGTGGACTGTATATCATAGTAGGGGACAGAGGTAATATTATTTTTCTAAGAAAAGTATTTGTATTTCGTTAATTTCGTCTTAGTCTTTGCGGATTCGTAAACCTAATTGTGAGAATATAAAACAACGCGGGTAAAGGAACTAACGCGAGCATCGCCGGATGTACGCTGATGCCACATTGTGTTGCAACGGCGACAATACCATACGCGTGTAACAGCCAGTGACCTAGGATAACTATCACGTTCTTCATATTTGTTATGGAGCTCAACAACAACGACCTCAGTGTCTGGAAAATACGAACACAAGAAATCAGACTTACTAATTCTAGATTAAATGAACTTATAAAGGCCTTACCTGATTCAGTTTAAATGCAAAGTGTGCCGCATTAGATAATACTGACAATGTTATTGTTATGTACGGAAATGAGTAATCTGTAAAGAAGTCATGAACATACAGAAAATTCTATTCTTTCCCATAATGTATATATATGTATATATTCAACTCACATATTAGGCCACCACCAATTGCATGCAATAACGCTAGAACTGGATAGAAGTATAGGGCAGCATAAATAGAAAATTTCCCATTGACTGGTAAAAGTCTCATAGCTATTAACGGCCTTATCAACAACATGATAACTATTCCTAAGGCGTAACAGATGAAGACCATAGAGTACCTGAAAATGAAATCATTTGTAAATCTGTTTGAAGAGAAAGTATTGCATAATTTGACAGTCCTTTGTGTACTGACAAGGGATAAACAGCTTCTTGTGTACAATGTAGAGAGTCTTCATAGTTCCGAGTAGGATTGTGGAACAATGTGTACCAGTCTGAAAGTTTGGTTGTTCTACAAGACGTGATCTTGAAGGTACCCATGGGTTCGGACAGTTGCACTGTAATGATAGAAGCAGCGACAACCTCGAATAACGCAGACAGATGCAACACGATCACTTCCTTGGGTATATTGTGCCTCAAAGATGTAATATCGATGCAGAGCCAATGTAACACTAAAGGCAATAGCGCCATAAATCCAAGGTAGAGCCAATCGTAGAATATAGGCTCGTCGTTGCATGGGACACAGATCGAAGATGCATTTACCCTGAATCCTTTAGGGCACGCACCGCAATCTGTCCAGTTTCCATCGGGCAATAGTTCTCTTCCACAATACAATCCAGGGCATGCATTCAAAACACTCGCTTTTGGTACTGAACACATGGAGACTTGTAAACAGGGAAATGTTTATAAATATCTTGACTATTACACTTGTCTCTCAACTTCTGCTACTGGATACACGCATTATTTCAAATGTCAATAGAAATAGTTTGAGGTTAGACTCGAAGAATAATAAACAGAGTAGCTTGACATGATCTCGTAAACATTTACATTATAAATTCTTCTATATTTTGTCGGACAGATTACAGTTTACGGGAACGTTTAATTTTCAAAGTTCCGCAGAATGTGTTGATAAACGATTTATAAATTGTAATGAAGTGTGCAACGTCATCTTACGAATAGATGCAGGAATAATAGATAAATCGTAGATCGGTGAAATATCTAGGGTTGCGTTAATTATTATTTGTTGCTAATTACGCTGTAAACTATATAACAGTAACAAAATTGAAAGAGAAGGAAACGTGTGTTGCACGAAATTGTAATTACAATTGAAGATACATTGTTGTTGGTGGATTATTATTTTTGCTTTTATGCAATCACATTTCACGCAATTTTTATATTACTTAAGTGTGTGTTGAAAGTATTCAGGATAAAAAATATGTTCGTTCGACGTTGACTTTAAAAATTTGTTTTATCCAGTTTTCAAGACTGGAGATTGCATAAACATCTGCAATCTAGTTATTCGAAACTTATATGTTGGCCTTATGGAAGCAGATTCATTTACTGTCACCGCGAAAAGCCATAATAATAGTAATTAGACTGTAAATTTGATGCATTTGTGACAAAAATAGCTATTCATAATTTCAAACTGTAGAAAGACTGAACAAATTGAAAAATAGTAATAATAGTTTAATTTATAATGAAAATTCCGCATTAGCAAAGCAAAGGAAAATTGTAGAATAAATTATAGTGCAAGAGTTTAGTATGTATGTATATATTGCTGCAATTACTTGCAGATTTAAATTTGCAACATTTCGATAACCTTATCGATAATCACATTTCTAGTATACTCGTTCGCTGGTACAGGTCTCGAAATTATGGAACAGAGGTAAAGATCGATAGGATTTCGATAGTATCGAGACGGGTCGACGGTTCTAGTGAAAAAAGCGACGACGCAAGATGGCGGCCGGGGTAAAGATTCGTAAAGTGGCGCGCCCTGGACGGTTCGTGCGGGCTCGTGTTCGATCGGCAATCTCCGGCCGAGGATTGCCGAGCGCACATTACTATTTTCAGGCACACAAGGCACCTCTTGACGGGTTTTCAATAAGTGAAGAGGGCGACGGTGCGAGGGACCTGGTTTTTTTCCTTTTTCCATTGAAATCCTCGGTGCGGTGGATACTGAAATTGTAGTGGGCCGTGGGTGCGCACGCGATAAAAAACCGTACGATGCTCTCGGGGATACGGCGGCGAGTTGACGCGTAACAGTCTGTCGGTCGGTTCCGGCAAAAATGAAAGAAGCTCGTCGGTCCGAGCAGCTGATGGCGGCCGAGTGCTGTTCGAGCCTCTGTGTCGTCCCCCATCACGGCGTTTAAGTGAGTGTGTGCGTTCGGCTGCGCGTACGGAGTGCGGCTACCGCGTGCGCTACAAGAAAAAGATAATCCTGTGGGAAGATAGATTTTGCGCGGCGAGAGGACCGCCTCCTAGACGGGTCTACCGAGCTATTTCGTAACGGTGCTTCTTCTCTCGCGCGGCTCCTCTGAACCCGACACGCAGGCAGGCAGGCAAGAAGGCAGACAAGCAAGCAAGCGAGCGAACAAGCAGTAAAGGCAGGCATCAGGCACGACACGGTAAGCCTGCTCTACACACAAGCCGTTTTCTACTCTACGCCGCCCGTGAATCGAATATACCGTAAAAAAAGTCCGAGGGACCGAGGCGGGTACGACGTATCATCACCGGTCTCGATTTCAGGTGACGCGTATAATCCACCGTACGAACCAGCAAGGAGAGACACGGTGACGGTGTACACCGCTTCTCTGTGCTCTACACGGTGTAGGTGGGAGCATTCGACGTACGACGACGGGGCGTGCGTTCGCGTGTGACAACGCCTAACAAGCGATCGCGCCCCTTTGCTCGCTGGCCCGATACACAACGACGTGTGCCGGCCGATTACCTGTACGAATATTTTCGTTCTCGGACTCGTCGTGACACTCGATGGATCTCGTCGATTGAGCAAGTCACCGAACCCCTCTCGACACGACTAACACGACACGTTGTCCCCGTTGTTACACACGGATAAATATCCTCCTCGTGCTATGCACGCACGACCATTAAGTCTCACCCCTCTCCGGCCCAGGAACGTCTGAACAGTAGGTTACCGTGTCCAGGGATACCACACACTACACCTAACCCCTCGGTTCACGAAAACAAAAAATACCTCGTGCAGTACCGATTTCTCCTCATTGTGACTGTAGTGAGTTCATCCTCTTCTACGCGGAATGCGGCTTCCTCGGAGTGGATGCAATCCTCTTTAGTCGCGTCCAGCGCCGGTAAAGGCCAGCAGAGGCTCGAACGTATATCCAGCGTTCAACCTCCATCCGGCTCTCACGGTGCCTCTGCCAACACCAACATGGCGGTCAACCTCGTGGATATGATAGATCCCTTCAACATGAAATGTCACAAGAAGAAGTCCAAGAAGTCCCAGGGATCATCACGCTACCGTAACTCTCAGGATGTTGAACTACAGCAGTTACCGCTGCTCAAAGGTTAGTCAACGTCAACACGTTATCGTTTCGCCTGTGGATCGTCTCCACGATACCATGGAACAGTAATAGTTAACGCAGATACAGCAATGTCTTTAATGTCTCTACGATGTCTATTTGATGTCTCATTGATAGTTAAACTTCTATAGACGAGCAAATTCATCGCATCTCTATTGCTATATCCGCGTTGCATGAACTACATGGGAATGTGGACTCTGTTTTCATAGTATTACTCTCATTTCATTGTATAGATTACTATGGTTAAAGATAAATAGCATTTTACTAAGGTGTCATGTATCCTTGAACCTTTATGACAATTGGCAACGCATCTGTAGTTCTAATATTAAGTAATTACAATATATAGATAGAGCAGAATAACATCCCGATGGTAAACAATGTCACGATCCAATGATGTTATTGATTTCAACGCGTACATTTCTTAAGATTCATTCCATTCTGATTTTTTTCAATGCAATTGTAACTTTTTCGAGTAATTGCATCATTAGACAATTGTGCAATGAGATAATGACAAGACCATTTACTCCAGCAACCGCAGAAATGGTTGTATAATTTCTGATTGAAGTTGTTCGGTAGGATCTGCTTCAAGACAAGTTTGAAGAGTGTGTCGTGTTACTGAAGTTTTAATAGTAATCCTCATTACGTAATATCGAGCGATACGCGTAGATAATATTGATCTGATATTGTTGTAGCTGATACATTAGATTGCTCGGTGTACGCGTATGCCCGAAATCGCCGAAGCTAACCTCAAAATTTTCGGGGCAAAGGTGTACCCGTCCATACTGAAACCGAAAGTTTGTTTCGTATTTCTGTTTGGGCGATGTAATAGCAAAGATATTACGAGTAGAAAGCTCGATTCATTCGGCGTTTTAAGCTGTAACTTTCCGCTTTGCGAACATCGTTCGGTGTACGTTCGTATTGACGTACGTTCTGAAAATCGATGAGGAGTAGCAAAGCAGAGGTCAGTTCGCGTTACTCGACCGATTTTCTTCCGATAGAAATTTTCGAACGGTTTCTGACGACTTTCAATACCGTTCGAGCTAGAAAAATCCAATTTTACGTGGAATCGCTTACAAGCATTTCATATCCCTAAAAATTTGCATTCGGGAAACATTGTCGTTCGGTGTATGGCAACATCGCATAATTTGCTAAGACAGAAAATCTACATTTCGTCGCTTGCAAATTTCCGTCGCGCCATGTGCGAGTCACCTTACGTCACGTATTTTTATCGCTCGCCTCGGGGATTCTGTTTGTCAATTCTGTAAACCCTGCACGATGAAGGGACACCGTTCGGTTAGCTACAAAATCAGATTAGCTGCGAATTCTGATTCTGCTCTTGTTGATTAGGCCGTTCCCCTGCTGCTCGTCCTTCGGACCGCTCTTACATAACCTGTACAAGCTTATTAGCTTTTACAGTTGGACGTCACGTACGGCATAGACTGTTGATCTACAAAAACGACTCGGCTGCACATGCTGTCGGGACCGCGATTTCGAAATGGAAAAATTACACTGTCGTCTGCGAATGCTATAGCTGCAATTAGATACGGAAAAACTATTCGAAACCGCACCGATAGAAACGTTACCCGAAAATTAGATAGAAGAACATTAGTAATAATAATAATCTTTATTTATTCAGCCTCATGGCTCGAAATCGGACTCGACTCTACAAAATGCTGATCTAACTTAACCTAAGCATCCAACATATACACATACACCCGTTCCATTCACCCCTTCTTTCTCCACGTTTCTCCTATTCCTAATTACCTTATCTAACTCATCATCAGTAATTTTGACCCGTACGAGATTATTCATTATTTCAATGTTTACATTTATTTTTTCGGTAGAAAGCGTAGTCTGCTGAGGGAACCTTTCCGTGTATAACATTGTGTCAGATTCACGAAAAAAATCTTAACAATGTAAGTGCAGACATATCATGAATATCGGTTTCTTTTTTCTAAAAAGATATTGTCGAAGGAAAGAGTGCGTTCTAATCATCGTAACCATGAAGAAAATAGTGTGGGATGGGGTTAGGGGAGACAAGATTGTTGCAGAGTTCGGCAGTATGCAATACTGTGCCAAGTTGGTCGTCTGTGTATAAACACACATAATCAAAAGTGACCCGGCATTGGCTGAGCGAGGGTTAATTCAACAGCGTAACCTCGGTTAGCTTCGTCATCTAGGAGGCAACCCGTAGGGAAGCCGCACTATTTTCGCGCGAGAGGGTATACTTGAAAACAGTATACAGTGACCCATAAACTTGCGGTGCGTTCCAACCAGCAGCGGTTATGCGAAATATACAGGCATCCACCTTGCAGTAGGCAGTGTCGTTCACCTCTGCCAATAAAACAGCAGTAGTCCTTAGTCTCTCTCTCTCTCTCTCTCTCTCTCTCTCT
>CM052121.1:3888002-3901059 GCA_028454245.1 Halictus quadricinctus | reverse complement strand
AACCATATATTTATTATTTAGCCGAGACACTCGGTGTGTCGATTTTGAAACAAAATTTTTTTCTGTCATACGAGAGACTATATTTTTGTGTATCGGTAGGATTTCGATAGTACTCGATGCCGGGTGTCGGCGCGGAGCATCATCTTCGACGACTCTGCCATAACTCTCGCCTGAGGCCAGCTTCCGGTCGCGCGGCGCAAGGCCGCGACACGCGTAGGCGAAAGAAAATGCAACTCGCGGATGCATTAACATTATTACGCGAGAAGCGGAACAAACTGCGAGCAGAGCGAGCAGAGTCGGGCTTCGGGAATACTACAGGGACACGTGGAGCATACATTAACGAGCCGATATCGTAACGCATCGCGAGCAAATATTTTCACCTGCCCGTTCCGCTACCTGCTGATATTTATTGTCTGTCGTCTTCGTTGCGCAATAATCGAACGGAAATATTGCTATTATGTAATTCGCACAATGTTGCGCAAGTGCGGCCACGCCGGTCCGGCTATTTCCAACGAAATAAACAATTCCCGCCTGTAATCAGCTAATAATTCGATCGAATCGATAATTGCGCTCGGTGACTTTCGCTTTGGGGCGAACCGACCGCCAGCATTTTAGTTTTCAAAGCGACTTTTCGAGCTAGGAGAAAGGAGAATTTTATTGGACGAAAGAACTTCGTTCAATTGTTTTAATTGACGTGTAAACAGCAACGTTTCGCAAAAGTTTATTAACCTTTCGCTTGGGCAAATTTTCAATCGTGAACGAAGAGGTACCGAAAGAACAGTAAAAGAATTTTAGCTTGATCAAAGTTTCAAGAATGCAGAAAGTATTTTGTATGTATGACATTCAGAGTTCACACAATTTTTCGTATAAAATTAAGAATTCGTGCAACTTCCAGGAAACTAAGAATTTCTAGAAATTCCTGGAATCTCTTCTGCAAAATTAAGAATTTCTAGAATCCCTTCGACGAGATTAAGAATTCTCAGAATCTCTATAAAATTTCCACGCTTACGAAGGTGGATCGCAAAATCGAAAAATTCGCAGCGTCTGCAGAAGCGAACTAACGAGTGCCAGCGAAATAAGCATAAAGTAAACGCGGTGCACAATGGGCACGAGAACGAATAGCGAAAAGACATTAATTAGCGAATGAATGACGTGAAGCGAAATAACGAAGACAATGAACAGAGTAGAACTTCGAACGACTATCGTCGGTGGCAACGAAGGGGGTTGAAATCTGGAGAGAGGGTGACCTAAAAGTAGGAGAGGAGAGGAGAGAGAGAATAGTGAGAGACGCCTCTCTCGTGTCACGTGTTTGTGTACAGCGCTCGACCGTGGACGAACGTCAACAAGCAAGCACGGTTGTTGACGCGCGTGATCATTTTTGTTCGGATCAGCGTGTTCGCCGAAGAGCGATTGATAAATTTTTCCCCGGGCCCGGTGGTGCATCCGAGCCGTAAGTACGCGCCTCTGTGGTTCGCCTAATTGACGGCGCCATTGATCGTCACGGTCACTGTCAAGATCATCGCGGTGCAGAAAGGATGATAACGCAGTTTTCCGGGCGACGACGAGAGTGAGCGAACAGAGCCGTCATCGGCGCGATGACGATCGTTAAGCCGCGTTCGCACTAACATCTTTCGCTCGACTGTACCGCCCCTGTTTTATCCATTCGATGTTTATAATTTTAATCCATTTAATTCACCAAGATTTTCGAAGCTATGTCTAGATTCATCTTATTCGTTTTAAGCTTAATTTTCTTGTTAGATTTAATAAGACTAGTAATTCAATATTTTGATTGTTCAACAAATTTCTCGTATTGCCCCCAACAAGTAGGGGCCACTTAGGAGTGTCCTTCTATTTAATAATGTCAGTAGATTCCTGTCCTTTATTTTGTGTTCATTTCACTGGTTCTCGTTTGTTGGCTATGGATTTAAAAATTGCAACTGGTTGCAACGTTTGTAGAAAAACTGGTACCGAAGAGTGCCGTGATTTTTCTTTGTAGTGGCCAGAATAGGTCCCAGTGGGCGTGGCTTTAGAGCTCTTGAATTTAACAGAGCCGAAGTATAATGTCCTTCAGGTCAATCTACACTCATTCTTGGTCCTAGATTGAATATTCGTTAAAAAATTTAACATCTGCAGCTAGATTCGCATTAGATTAAACTGTTCCTGCGTTCGGTGATTTGAGTGGGCGTGTCATCGTTGCTCTCGAGCCAGAATAGCGTTCCACAGAGCCTCAGTGTGAATAGTGTCCCTCATTCTTCTTCTAGACTTAACATTCTGGATTGTCAGGTCAGGTTCACGTTTAATTAAATTGTATTTACTTACTTGAGTGGGCGTGAATTTATTGCTCTTTAATTAAGCAAAGCCAGAGCAACAGTAAGAGCAATATTGTACACAGCAATTATTCTTGTCCCAGAGAGAATATTCGTAAACAGACTCTAGGATTGCGAGGATAGATTCGCATTCAATTAAATTGTTGTTGTGTTCAATGACGCGAGAGGGCGTGGCTTGGTCGCTCTCGGAATACTAAATCCAGTAGATATCCTGAAAAAAAAATTCTTAGGAACTGCTTGTTTTCGACATCGTTGCACGAGAAGCCCCCCCCCCCCCCTGGGGAGGTCCAAACCAGAAAAAATCGCAAGTCGAAAAATAGGGACCAGCTTGCTGCACATGCAGCGCGTTTTCCCGGGTCGTGTTTTGTTGCTTTCGCCCCTTCCGATTCGGTCGTCCTCGCTCATAAACGCAGAGAGATAACGCGCGGCGAACGGTGAAAGATGCAGCGACGCGGCGGCTATTGTTCGCGGAGGCTCTCGCGTTTCCCATTAGAATGGAACACCGGGGGCGCGTGCACGCGCGGGGACGTCGAGACTCGACGATGCGAAAACCCCTCGACGTCTCGAAATGATCGATCTTCCGATAGCTTGCTTTCGCGGGTCCGCGATACCCCGTGAAAACGCCCACCAACCGACTCGGACTATTTTTACCTGCACCTTCACGCGTTCGTGTACCTGCTGAATCCGATACCGTCGAAAAATCACAATCTTTTACCATTCTGCCGTGTTTAAGCAATTTTAAGAAGAGGCGAACTCATTCATTTGAAAGCCTCTCGAACGGGGCAATCTTGATGAAAATTTTAAACAAAGTATTCTGTATTTTATCTTCTATTTAATTTTTTTATTTCTAGTTCTTCATAAAAAAGTGTACTAATCAGCGCATTTAACCCTTCGCACTCGAGTGGCGACTGAAGCGCCACTAAAAATTGTTGTGACATGATATTGTAAATGTTTGTTGCGTCACAAAATTTGTATTCGATGAACGACTATAAACGTTCAAATATCATACGTGGAAATCGGATCAGATTCAATGAAATGAAAATATTCCAAGACGGAGGAAAACCGTAGAATTAGAATAGTGCCGAGTGCAAAGCGTTAAATTCTCTCTGTTCCAACCACTTGTTCGAATTAAGCGACAACGTGTCATTACGTAAAATACAAGACCGTGTGTCTGCGCACACGACTCAGCAGAAAGTACATTCCGCGTGAACGTGCGCGAGACGTTTAAAGTCTTTTCGGAAATTTTCGGCCGCGTCTAGATTTCGCCGGGCGACTGTGCGTACAAACGGAAAAAATCCTGAAGAACGTGGCGCGATAAGAGCGGGAAGGTCGCGTTATCGTGTCCGGGAGAAAGAGCGATAAGCTTCTGGAGGTAGCGGGTACGGCGGAGTCTTTCAAGTTTCCCAGGGACCGCTTTAAATTTCCATCATCCCCCTCCCCTCGGGTAGAAAACGCCGTTTTGAAGGCGGTGAATTATTTCATCGCGCCAAGACGCGGCCAAAACGCAGCCTCGATTCTTTCGAGACTCTGACGGCCATCGTGGACCGGAACGGGAGAACGAGGAATGCGAAAATAGAGCCCAATTAGCGAAACACCGAGCGCCGCGACGCCGTTCGCCTATTCACCAGCGTTTTCTGTCGATGCGTCTCTCGTCGTCGATATTCTCTCTCTCTCGGTTTCTCTCTTTGTCCGTTATTAGCGGAGAGCACCTCCCTCGACGGCTGGCGTGTCAATGTCAATGGCAGAATCGTCGAACGCGTTTGTTTACCATCGAAAACCGCTCGCGAGAGCTGCCCATTAACATAATTATCCGCGCCGAGTCTTCGACAAGCTGCGCTCATCGACAAAGATAACGCAAATCATCTACTCGACGGCAGTCAGACCTCGCCTAACATCCGCATAGAGTTGTTCGATTTCCCTGTGTTACGGGCAGTGTTGCCAGATCAGGGGAGAGAGCACGAATCGAGGGGAAGACGTTACTCTCTGCCAGCACCGGATTGGTCACGTGACATTCTGCCAACGGAACCAACGAAAGCGTCTATGTAATTTCTTCAATTGCAAAATCGAAAGTTTCAGACCAAGGTTGGCAACCCTTGTCCTACAATCTCGAGTCAGACGAAGATTCTGAACAGAGTCTAATAAATATGTATGTTGTTAACCCTTAGCGCTCGAATGGCGACTGTAAGGCGCCACTAAAAATTGCTGTGTCGTTAAATTAGTTTGTATTTAATAAATTATGAAACAGTTCAGTATTGTACCAGAAAATTGCACCATTTTCGTATGTATAACGTGGGAAAAAAAAAAAGGGAAATATGCTAGGTCGGAAGAAATGTTTCTTTTTGGAGTTAAAATAGCTTTGAGTGCAAAGGGTTAACTTACTTTAAACCGAAATAGAATTCTATTTTGTTGTAGTTGGTATATATCCTTCGGAGAAAACATGGGCATACGATAAATATAGATTATCTTTTTTTTTTTTCAATGAAATTCTGAACGATAAAGAATTTCTAATCGTTATAATCACAAAATAGATAGTAGTGCGAGGTGTTAAAGTGGCAAAAGTTGATCATTGACGACGCTGACGTCTCCGAAGCGGCTAACCGTTCGGGAAACCAGTGGAGACCGAGTCACGCGATGCGTAGCAGCATTTATAGCTGGAAAAGCAAACACACAATCGCGATGATTCACACAGTTCTCGATGGCGCGAGTCTCGGCCGGTGTGTTTGGTTGGTCCGTTTCGCGAGTTGGCCAACCCAGAGCAGCGTTTAGCGTTGGCTGGGGGGGGGGGCGCGAACACTATAGCGTAATAGTAGCGGGACGCGCGTAGTAGATCGCCGCGATAAAAACCGGTGAAAATTAGTGGCGAGCCACTGGCTCGGAATTCCTCTGGCAAAGAACCGAACAAGGCGAATATCAACTCCTCTTCTCTCTCTCGCGATCGATCGATCCTATCCCCGCCTCGCGAAGAGTCCTGGCTAGGTGAAAGAGAAACGATCAGCACCGGTGACCCGTGAGTCATTGTCGAGGTCAAACCCGATAGCCAACAGTTAGTTGTTGAGTGCAGCTGCGACCACTGCGAGCAGAGATCCTCTCCTCGGCGCATCCCTGTGTCCGAGGGAAATCGTTTTGCTGGATCGCTACTCGGAGATCGTTGTTGCGAACGAACTTCGGACGGATAACAGTTTATCGCTCAGTACCTGCCTGTTGGAAGCTGATACGCCGGATTGTGCCTCAACTTTGACTACTCGCTGTCGAATCTTTGCCTGTTTATTCGACGATGCCGGATTTCCGTGTGCAAGAGGACTTCCGGTTCAGGATGCTCGGCCTCGGATGGTCCTGGCGAGATTGCTCGGGGTGAGAATTGTTGGAGATTGAGTTTCGGGGTGAGTAGGATTTCGGTTTTTAGGGGAATTTATTAACATTGTTAGAATTTGGTGCTCTGTGCAAATGAACATTTTCTGATATGCAGTTGATAGGAATTTGTTAGAACCAAAGAAATAGTGGAGTTGCTAGGGGTGAGAATTTTTGGATTTTTGGGGTGAGTAGGTTTTGGGTTTTTAGGGGGATTTATTAACATTGTTAGAATTTGGTGCTCTGTGCAAAATGAACATTTTCTGCAGCACTTAATAGAAGAATTTCAACAAAATCTGCAGTCTTGCTCCTAGAAATTTATTCCGTTATTTATTGTTATTTTTGTGGGGGTAAATATTTGTTTCATTGGCACTTTAACACGGTAACCTGTCACTGCTACTACAACCATAAAGCGAATAAAAAAGCAAATTCGGCTATATATAGTCGGTGACCTTCGGATGACCTCTGACGGTGTTATTCTTATCAGATCTTAATTTAACGTATCGAGACGGTCGTGGGCTTATTTATTTATTCCTTCGTTATGGAAACCGCACAAGAATAGAACATTACAAAGTATGTTCAAAATGGAAGTCCATACTGTCCAACAGAAACTAACAAAATCATAGATTGAACAACTATTCTGGTGAACTGACAAATAGTCTGAAATAAAAATTGCTCTATCAAATAAATAATAACTATAATTAATCGTTAGTCTTTCCGGTTGCGAGATAATCTATGGGTCCACTTTGACCCGGAATTAGCAACGTCTAATCCAATTTTCGCGGGACTCGCTCGAAATGATTAACTATTTACCTCGAGTCCGAGAAGAAAATGGACGACGATGTCAAAGCAGTGAAACTCTGTCCGAGGATTAAATAAATAATAACGATCACCGGATTTATGAATAATCGGGAGACAGAAAAACTATTGTTTTCCCGTGTTTGGAAGGATTAGAATAATCCGCGAAGAGGTTAAATCGGATTGAATTTTGTGTTTTGTCGTGTTCGTCGAGACTCGTTGTCCAGTGAACACTGAACGCACAAAGGGTCGCGCAAGTCCGGCGATAACCTGACAATGCCGGGGTCCGTGAAAGGCTCGAATTTCTGCTGAACAATAGGTTTAAGGCCGCTAATGCCGAAACGTTTCGGAAGCAGCCGGTGCACGGTTCTCGCGCCGGCTATGCAAAAGGCAATTAAACATCTGGCGAGCAGTGTTTCGTCGCGCGACGAACAAACGCGTAAGCTCTATATACGCTCATCAATTGTCAGCGCTTCCGTGATTAACGGTAAAGGTGATTCGCCAAGGATGAAGTTCCGTGTCACCGGTTCTAAATAAAACTAACATGTTCCAAACTGTACAACCCGAACATCATCGTGCTGAACAACTTTCCGAATTATCTTTCTACAAACATTTTTGTATTGTTCTACAATTTACAATCCTCTCGAACTCTAAAGTCAGCGTGGAAATTCTGTTATTTGTCTTTTGTTATTTGTCAATTTTTCTGGCTAAACGTACTTCTGAAACCGCCTAATGGATAAGCCTGATCTCGACTCCCGGTATCCAGAGTTCGAACTACTTTATCCAGCTTGTCGCGGCGGCACACGTCAGCATCGATCGCTCGCAATCGATCACCAAGTTGAGGAATAAATCTCGCGGCAACTCGAATCGCCTGGTTTAAGCAATTAATCCCCTCTCCGCCTCTGTCCGAGGATTAAGCACGGCTTCGTCGTCGAGTAGACAATAAACTGTTCTGCATCCGAAATCGTATTAACGCGTCGGATAATAGACGGAGGTCGGCGCAATAGATCGACCGACGGTTTACGAGTATACTATTCGAAACCGCGGCTGTCAGCTCGCATATTCCGTTAACCGCCGTCGCCGCAATTGTTGTTTCACCGATTCCGACGATTGGTTGTCGAAGCGTCGCCAGATCGAGACTTGTTCCCCCACTCTAATTTCCCCTTCTACCGCGCTATTCGCTTCGGTCCGGTCACGTGACGCGTTCCGTCACCGCCCTGCATACTCCGCTGCTGGCGGAGAGGGGGTAACTATTTCCCCTCGATTCCTGCTCCCTCCCCTCATCTGGCGACACTGGTAAAACTAGACCTTCCAAGTATTCTTGATACTGTATGTATTTTTCTGTTGTCTAATTGTTTTGCTATCTAGATCTTTATGCAAAATACAAATGCTCCAGCAATTGTTTTGCGAATGAAAAATTTTGTTGGAGAAAGTGCTCGTCTCAAATTGTGGGCGATGTCTTTGCGCTTTTACAATTTTGAAAACAAAGAAAATAAAGTACGAAAGTCTTTAGTGGAGTTTAATGCAATTCTAAATAAATTGTGAACACGATACCGTTCTGAACCGGCCCGTATAAATCATAGTTGAATTATAGTGTGGCAGCGAATTTTAATGCATACTTCATCCGTGAAATTCAGAACAGAGAGAACGAAACACAACGATCGATAGAATGCAACAAAATTGTAATTAGCCTGTGGATCGAGTGTCATTTCCATCGGGCATGCATTAATTATATTTATATTATAATTTGACGGCGAATTTTAATGCATACATCGATCGTAAAATTTATAACCGAGAGAATAAAATACAGAGACCGATAGAGTTTAGTAAAATTGTAAGCAGCCTGTGGATTGATTGTTGTTCTCATCGAACTGAATTGCAACTAGACTGCTTGATGCAGTCAGAGATGCACAAAATTGAAAAATGAGCATCAAAATATAGAAATGCATCGAATTCAAGAGAAATAGGACTTGTATATATTTTTAGATAACAATGTGAAGATAGAAAAATGAGATACTATTGTGGAATTCTCCCAAATTCACGTTTTTCTACAAAAATTTAACGACATAAAAACGCGAGACGATTATTCTAGCTGAATTTCCACAAATTCATATTTTTATTCAGAAACCTAAAAATTGAAAAACACGATAAGACCGTAGAATTTCACACAAGCGTATATTTTTAGGCAAGATTTAAAAGCACGAACAGCGCGAATTTTATTTTCGTCCCTATTAAATCCACCGAATCAAAAGCAGAAAGAAACTCGTTAAAACTCGTGCCTCGCAAATTTTAAAAAATTATCGCTCGCTTAAAAAAATTTCCACACCTGCTAGCAATCGTTTCATCGATCGAAACGGATCAAAAGATCAGATCACACGTGAAATAAAATTCCGCTGACTGTGATTCGATTGTCAAGGAGAACGTCTATTGAAATTGAGAATTGCAATTACACGAAATCAAACACGGGACCGCTGATCGGCCGAATGTGATTCTCGAAATTTTCGCAACTTCTCGCCGAATTTCCGGAAACTTTCGGGGTTGGGGGTGGGGGGATGATTGTGAAAAAAGAGAACGAGTGGTTCGATCGATCCTTCTCGCCGTCCAATTTCTTCCACTCGAGCGAGCGATCGCAATTAACGCGTCAAAGCTTGCGACCCGGTGTATCCGCCCCCGCTTTTCCTCGTCGGCGTCGCTCAGCTCGGCTCCGCTCGGCTCGGCTTTCCTCGAACTGGCTCACAGAGCCGAAAAACTGGAGCACGGTGTCGCGATCGCAACACTAAACATACCGTGCACACCGATCAAAGAGTTCACCGAAATTCTGTGCCGAGAAAACCCTAATTTCTCCAACCGATGGCCGTTTAATTTTCGCTGCATTCTTTCGGGGCTCCTGGAAAAGGAAAAAATTAATGAATACGAATTAGCAATTTTGGTCATCGAAAATTCCGTCGATCTATATAAACTATAACTTTACAGTATTGTCTCTTATCCTAATGGAAATGTCAAGCACAGTCTTTTCTCGATATGTGTCGCAAATACGTGGCTGATAAAAGTCGCAGAATTATCCCCACTTCCGTGAGGTATACTCCTTGAGGAACGTGAGTGTAAATATAATACGGGTCGAGTACGACGTTACATGTGGATCAAAGAATATCTCCTGGACGATATATGTCGCTGGCAGGACAGGAAAAAGGGCACGAGGGGGAAAGCTGTCAGACGAAATTGATTTATAATAATTAGACTGCGGATTTTATGCATTGAAACAGTGAAAACATTAGAATTTAAAAATACCTTAAGAAAATAAATTTCTATTGCACTCCAGTTTGTCGAAATCGAAGTAGAATATTTTTATTTTGCACAAAGATCCGCAGTCCAGATAATAATAATTAAAACTCACTTTCTCGAACTGCCCAGCTGACTTGAGGTACACGTCAATGCTGAAAACCAAGGGACGTACGAAGGTCAACGAGCCTGACCTTCACTTTCGCTTTCACTGTTTTATCGATAAATGAATCGAATGTTTATTTCACCGTGATCCAGTGAAATTTTTCCAGGTTCACACACACTAGTATCCGTGAGTTTTGAATTGATGAGGCTTCAGAGATGTTCTCTCTACCGCGGTTCGGACAACACTGACCTTGCGCAAGATTTTTCTGAAAAGTTTAAGAGGGGGGTTACGCGTGTCGAAAATGCGCGCCGTAACACACTTACAAACACGACGGGATGGTCAGACGAAAAAAAAGGGTGCGAGAGGGACCGCTGTGAGACTAGGAATTTATGGCAGTCACATGTTTCGGTTTTCCTGCAGATTGGTACGCAAGGTCGATGGGTCACTGTTCGAAAACAGCGTCCATTCTTCTTTTAGAAAGTTTCTTAAGGGAGGTGCAGGACAATAGCCACGTGACCTGACGTTTTTACCTCTTGCTGGGTAAACGGACCGGCGATGATTTATGACCCATGCGTATCAATCTACAGAAAACCGAAACATTGTCATAAATTCTATTCTTACAACGGTCCCTCTCCTGCCCTTTTCTTCGTCGTTTTTGTAAGCGTGCCACGACATACATTTTCGACACGCCTAACGCCCCTCCAAAATTTTTCGGAAAAATCTTGCGGTAAGGTCAGTGTCGTTTGAATCGCGGTAGAGAGAACATCTCTAAAGATATGTCAAGTAAAAGCTCACGGTTGTTAATGTGTGTGTTTTAATAATAATATTTAAACTAATCACTAGACTGCGGATTATTGTGTAAAATTGCCAATTGCAATGGACAGGAGCCGGACATATATTGGATACGTACTTTAATCATTTTAACAAGTTGAAAATAATAAGTTGTTATTATTGTTTTTAGAAGTTTTTAAATTATTTTAATCTCCGTACTGTTTCAAAGCGCATTTAATCATTTTTGCTACAAATGCGTGAAATTCGCAGTCTAGTGATCACATTAACTGTCGTGATTCGTGCTCCAAGTGATATCGTAATTGTTATTGTTTGTTGACAAATGTGAACAGTGATCGCGAGTGCGGAAAATTTACGCGCGGCATCTGTGCGAAATCAACGTACGATTTATTTATCGATAGAGCAGTGAAGGTGAAAGTAGTCAGTGTTAATGCGACCACGCTGAAATAAACTGAAAAGAGAAAAAAAAAAGAATATTTTACTATATATTTCTCGAAGATGGACAATCGAAAACAGGCGAGAAAAACATTTCCAGTCTGTGCTCCTGAAAGGTGAACAAACTATTTGAAAGGTAACTTTTATTTATTTGAAAGGTATTATTTATACTTATTTAGTATAACTTTTATTTATTTGAAAGGTTAAAATAATTTTAACTTTTATTTATTTGAAAGGTTTTTTTTATACTTATTTATTCTTACATATTTATTTTACATCATATTGAAGGAACTTTTTTTATGAAATTTTTTTATTTATGTTTATATAAAAAAAAAGTCTTAGAAAATATGTCAAAGATTTACGAAATAGCGAGAAAGTGCTTTCCAAACAAAATAAATAGTTAGATTACGCATGGAAACATTTAAAAAAAAATTAATTTCTCGTCTTAAACACGGAGAAATTTTCAAAATAATTCAATACTACTCGTCGTAGTCAAAAACGCGCATCTTGTGATTAGAACATTACAAGGGTGTTATGTCAACACCGTTGACCTTCATATACCGCATAAAAGAAAATCGTACAAAATAAAATTCGCATAGAAAAGGACCGCACAAAAACAGGTTTGACCGTAGTTATAAATGGATAAAACCCGCAGCCTGCTTACGATTTAAAAAAGAAAACGTCGCGAAATTCTTCGATACCCGAAGCAGAGATGTGCGAGTCGCTCGATCGCGAAATCGGTCCGGTGTTGTCGCAAATCTGGCCCGTTTCTTCCGCAATCACGCCCCATTGTAGCCGCGAGCGTTCGTCCCCTCTCACCCCACGCGTTGGAAACGGTCCATCCGCGGATCTAGAAGAGGAGATCTAGACTTGTACCCTATCCCCTCGATCGCAGATTGGATCCCGGCCAAGCGTATTGGCCGAGCAACACGGGGTCAAGGATCTCGATAATAATCGTGTAACGAGGAACAGGGGAACACCGTCGAATGATCGTTGTCGCGAAATATGTAAACGGGACGAGCCACCCTTGGAAGACAATAGCTTCACGGACCACTGAACGCGACAATTTCACATTACTTTGTGAAAATACCAAGAACTGCCCAAATTTTTAGCAATTTTTTTTTAATTTTATTAAAAATTTGCTGAATAATTCCTCGTGCTTGCATCTTTGCGATCTCGACAGATTCACCCTCGGATTTCTCCTAATTTTATTCCGATATAAGACGACGCTTTTTAGTTCGCTTCTTCGTCCGAAATACGACGAAAGCCGGTCCCGAGCCATCGCCTTGTATCGGAAGAAAACTGTAATGAGACGTCGGCGTGGGTCAGAAATGACTCCGGCTTAGAACTCGCGGGAATCCGAGGATTAAAAATATTAGAACGCACCGTTTCAACGGGTCCCGTACAACTAGCGTTGATTACAATCTGTAGCACCTGCTGAGGACAATTTTAATTAATTTTTCTGTTAGGATTAACGCAATTTCTTGATGTTGAGTTAACATTGAAGCAATTCTAGCAATTCCTCACTGTCTTGTTAATTTGTTCTTATCGATGCAATTTGAAAGAAGAGATTATTTTGTTAATACAGTGATTTCTCTATATATGTCGCCGAGGCCTGGATGATAAACGTCGCGGAACGATCCCCACTACCGCTATACCTCGCGAGGGGCCACGAAGCTCGAGAGGCCTCGGAATAGATCTGAGAAGACTCGTGCTGTTGACATATACAATGTACAGTGAATTCTCGATATATGTCAACAGCACGGGTCTTGCAAGCGTCTTGTATCGTCCAGGAGATATTACGTTTACACTCCTCGGCGTATGAGGCCTCTCGTGCTCCTTGGCCGATCAAAGGATATATCCCGCGGTAGTGGGGATAGTTCCGCGACGTTTATCATCGAGGCCTCGACGACATATATCGAGAAATCACTGTATCGTGAGGATTCTTTTAATAATCTCGAAGCGATCCGTTTGT
>CM052121.1:3825882-3880754 GCA_028454245.1 Halictus quadricinctus | reverse complement strand
ATAACGAAAAACATTGTTACTAAATATTGTACCAATTATAGAACTTTGACTTTGAGCCTAGAACTTTACTATTTTTTTGTAACAAAACTTTTTAGACGAAATATCACATATTTGTTAATATGTTTGGTGCAAAATTGAGCCGAGAAGAAAATACTCTAACTAGTAAATTAACCGTTTGCACTCGAATAGCGACTCTGAGACGCCACTGAAAACTGTCATACTATTGTGTGAAATAATTACTAAATTGATATTTAACGCTAGAACTACCGAGCCCTAAACGTGACTTAGACTTATCCCTTTAGTTTCAGTAATCGTGAATGAAGAAATCATCCACCAGTCATTTTGACTGGTTCTAGTGTTACGAAATTGCGATAAATTTCGCAGGAAAAACAAGCTCGGTGCAAAGATCGATTCGAGGACAGGTGAAAAAGATGTTTAAAGCAGAGAAGTATGCGAGGAACGATCCTAATCCCCCAGGCGAAGGGGTGGGATAGGTTCACGTGGAAACAGTGGTATCGCGGGAAGACCAGAGGAACCGGAACCGGAACCGGCTCGCAAACTATTCCGAAAATAGAGTTAGGAGGCCGTGCGGCACGTGAACGATCATCTAGCATGCCACGTATTTATAATTCCATTCATAACCCGACCACCGGTACTTTCACGTAATCGTGCCCGGCCGTAGTATAACGTTCCCGCGGCCTTGCTGCGCGAACACGTCGCGTTTCACTATTATTCGGCGTCGGTGCACGTTGCGTTCAAGTTTCTTACTCTCCGCCGCGACGCTACGGAGGTATTCGATCCTATCCGCTACCCTAGACACCTTAGGCTCGCGCGGGTAGGATCGAAAAACCAGCAGCCGCGGTCTCCGGACGTCTGCGCACCGTTTTATGCAGGCATAGTTCGACAGGGTCAGATTTACCCTCGCCGAAAACGTTTCGGGAAAAGTGTTTGGCCTTCTTCCGACGGGACATATTTTTTCTCAATTTTCACGTGAGTTTTATCTACGATTTTTGGGGACGACTTTTACAAGCAATTTTTGTGAGCGATTTTTGCAAGCAGTGGGGATAAAATGTGGACAGTTACGGTAGAGTCCGACAGTTACGGGGAGAATACTGTATCTTGCAATCGATGCCTCCTAGAGATCTGGCAGGCAGTCTAATCACGATTCCTTAATTCTACTTCTTAATTCTATTGTGGTCTACAAAGTTGCATAAGGTATAAATAGAAAAATCAGCTTGTCAGATTAAAAGGTCCACGATAGGATTGTCTCCCGCAAATTGGATTCCGCCCGAATGTCTTTGGGCAAATGGATCGATGTGATGCAAGACGTTCATCCGGGAGTGTGAACGCGAAAATATTCCGAATAGGATTAAATTTCTATCGGCTGTCATATTAAAACAACATACAGGGTGGTCCAGTATATATTATCTATGTGCATAGAAACATATGTTTCTATCTCAAAATGTGAAGGTGACCTTGAAATCTCGGAAGCTCTTTCACCCAGAGAAAGAAAGCTGTTATTGCCATATTGTAGTCCCCTCTATACTGAAGAAGTTTGGCTAATAGAGTTTTCTCATATTTTCAAACAAACCGGGGATAATGATATGCTAATATATGCTGGACCACCCTGTATATCGAAAGCCTTCCTCCCGTTCGAAGAGGCGGAAATCTTTTCTCGCTCGGTGATCGACCATGCGCGCGTTTCGATTCGACGTACAATCGAGCGAGCTATTCGACAGATTTTACGACAGGGAATGTTGCGTGCCGCGATTGAACATTATGTCGGCCTTACGACAGACGCCGTTACGATTATCGTTCGAACGGTCGTAAGTTGCATAACCCATAAGGCGAGATCGCGAACGGTCCGGATCTAATTCGAATGATATACATTCGCACGCTTGTAGAACAGCCAAAAATACGATACTGTCGTCTGATGTTGAAGGGGGTAAAACCAGTCCTCAATCCAACATATAAAAGGATAACAATTTTTTTCAAACGATAGCCTCCCAGGATCAAGCTTCGTGTCCCGCAAACTGAAAAAATACTTTCGTAACAAAATTGACCAATCTTTAATACAAAAATGTTGATTTTACGGACGCCACCCTCTCGGCCTCTTCGGCGCCATCGTCATCGTTCGAGGATGGTCTCGTCCCTGAAGCATTAGCTATACCGGTGGCTGAGAGAACGATGAATCATTTCCGTGTTGTCAGTTCAGGCAATCGTAGGGTCCCGGATTATTCGCGACCCTTGTCAACGATAAATCGCTGGGCGAGAATGCGCCGCTTATGGAAATCGTTTACTCATACGAGTACCGAATTTATATCGTTACATTTTTCCCTAAATTTTCCCTAATATTTATACAGGGTTTCTCAAAAATGTACACCCTTAAAGGGGGTGATTCCTGAGATCATTCGAAGTAACTTTTCTCTTTGCGAAAGTGTTCTCCGCGGCTTCGTTCAGGAGTCATTCACGAAAAACACGCACCAATCAGAGCGCGTCTACAGCGGACGGATTCCGGCTCGGCCAATGCCAACGCCGCTCTCTGCGGGTCCCGTGCTCCGATTGGTCCGTGTTTTTCGTTGTTAACTCCTTAACGAGGCCGCGGAGAACATTTTCGCAAAGGGAAAAGTTGGAAGCAATGTTCAGAGCAATGGGATAAAATAGATATTAGGAATAAAGAAATTGAAAAGTAAATCTGAAAAATTAATTATTGTTATGATGAATGTGTTTGACCCGATTGGTTTCCTTCTAGTTCGGGAGCAGGTCTCGGCTAACAGATAATAAAATAAAATTACGCTTCCGACATGCGGCGATGCATGCCGCAGCCAACGTGGCGCTGGCGAAATTCTAATTATGTTTTGGACGAGTCGCAACTACTCATTCCGGGCACGATGTCAATTCCCGTGCCGCGACTGTCGTCATCGGAGAATGACGCTCGATCGTGACAATCGATTACCCTTCTTACCCCGTGTCCCGTTTCTGTTGCCCGTGCCCTCATCTTTTGCCAGACGACGCGGATTCTCTCTTCTCTCCTCTCCCCTCCTTCTTCTTCTTCTTCTCTTTCTCTCTCTCTCTCCCTCTCCCTCTCTCTCTTTTGCTCTCTTGGAGTCGCCTAGACGCGTTGTCTTATGCGAAATGGGTGCCGGAAACCTAGATCCTCGACGCAATGCTGCAACTTGTGGTTTCCGACCACAAAAATGGCGTCGAAATGACGGGTTCTGATATTTTCAATTTAACATTATTAAGATTCCAAGGACGCATAAATTATTTAGCAAATTTATTTCTTTTCAGTGTATGCATTATTTTAAAAAATATTGCTGAGAATGTGGGTAGCACGTTCTTGTTATTCTCATAAAGTAATGCAAAATAGTCACTTTGAGTGCTCGGTAAACCTAGTGTTAGAACCGAGGTGATTCCAGGACTGTTACTATTTCAATGTTTCTCTACACTTTTCTTTGGAGCCATATGTTAATTTCTTAACAGTTACGGTGGAGATCTTTTTCACAGTTACAGAGAGAATTAATTTTTGTCATAAACGCATCAAATCCAGCCATTACGAAGGGCCTAAAGTCTCGGTGCTCGACAAAATCGACCTGGAAATTTGAACAAACCGTACAAGTACCAAATGATGTATCATTAACAGGTCATTGGACGTGGCAGGACACAATTTACTGGAAGCGCTCGATTTTAACGTTGTTGATTAACGTGCTGCAGCGAGAGGAATGTGGTTCTCTGTATTTCTGAGAGTCTATTACTTCGTGTAGCAACCGAGAGAGATAAATAGAATGTCAGAGAATGAGAGAGAGAGAGAGCGCAGGAGAGAGGGGGAGGACGGTATAATTCGATAAATTCATTGAGGCCGCGGTGCAGGCTCGCAGAAAGCAAAGTTACTTCGGGATACGACGGTCCATTCCCCGAGGATGATTATTATGCGTCGACGATGCATCGATAAAGTGAAACCAATTTAATCGACGATCTAGCAAGTCGAGCTCGATTGTTTTCGACGCGACTACAAAAGTTCGTCGCTTTTGCACCGTCCTATTCTTCTTCTTCTTGTTTTTCCTTCTTCCTCCTCCTCCTCCTCCGACTCGTACTTTTCTTCTTCTTTTTTAATTACCACGGGAATGTCGGCCAGTAGAACGACGCGTTCAGCGGGGCCGAAAATAAATGAAGCGAAATAATCGGAGGCCGTGCTCGCGGTTGGAAATACACGAAATTGCCGAGGTTGCTCTCGGCCCATGAGCAAACCTAACAGCTTCGCTTTTTTTCGCTTTTATCCGTTTCGTTAGTCCCTCGAATTGCCTCTCGACGTCCACTCCAATTAATCAAAAAGACTTCGTACTGAGCCTAACGAACGTAAATATTATTTTCATTCGTCACTGTTATTACTAGATAATTGTTCTTTTATGGGGGTTCGAATTTCGCGCCCTGAAAACCCGCGAAATTCAAACGCGGTATTTCTGATATCCTTTTTTCACTTTCTTTTGAACATTCGAATTTTCTGGCCAGTGTTTATCGTTATTATAAAATACTTCATTTTTTAATAATGTAATCCCTGGAAAAGAAGTCATTATGAAATTATGAAAAATAATGTGGAAGAAAATAATATAATCGTGGGAGAAACATGCAAAAAATCGGAGCCTCGTCAACGATCGCTTACTACAACGCGCAAAAACACATGATTGGACACGACTTCGCGGCAATTATCGCGATGATGCGACGTTACTTCAAACTATTGCACTAATAACTTCGCTGGTGTTTTATTCATACGGTTCAGGGAAGACAAGTTACCTTCTGTTTGCTACAATTACCTTCCGATGACCTTTCACGTTTCCGTTTATTTAGCCAAGGCTGTTTTTGTCCAAGATAAATTCACGTAACTTCCAATTCATGTGATTTATGTATAATTACGTTTATCAGGTAAACGTTTTATTTGTGTCTCTGTGATCCTCATTATGGAACTACAAAAATAGACATTAACAAAAAGGAAGGACAAAGTTAACTATAAAACAGAGTGAAAGAAGTATTTTTATTTATCTTGTAGAAACATAATTTGTTCAGTGAACTTTGTTACCTAGGATCTAAGAAAAATTGATCAGTGATCAGCATCTATTTAAAAAAAAAAAGTTCTAACAAGGGATAACAGCTTTTGCACTTTTCGCAAAACCTCCCAAAGTGACCTTTTAATTTTTTAATGTCTACGGCTATGTATATCGCCCAACTACAACAGATTACAAAAATATATTGAATAGCCGAAACAGTTTTAGACTCCAATTAAACTGCAATTTGCCGTAAATCGGGAGTTTTCTAAATCGAATCAGACGCGCGCCATTTTGATAGATGCCGGAGCTAAAACTATTTCAATCCTTTGCTACAACTCGATATAATTGGGGAGGATATTCAAAAAATCCTAGCTTTTGAAACAAATGATGCAATATTAGCATTTATCGCTATTACATTCGTACTGAATATTCATTTAAATCATGCGCAACAACTCGATGAGATTAAAGGGAACATATACAGAGCATCGCAGGTTCTAAATTAATACAAATGATATAATGTCAACGTTTATTACGATTATATCCGTGCTTAATATTCATTATCTTCGACTACAGCTGCAGGAATAACTATAATCATAAAATGATCCGGTGAACAGGTTCAAGCGGCCGAATAATTGCCGCGCAAAGTATCCGATGAACGATTAAAGCGATCTCTGACGAGAGAACATTTTAATGATTCCCGCTACCGTGTTACGCTGCGCGGCGTTGCCATTCACGCATGCACGCGCACTCTCTCAGGCCAGTTGTAACGCAACAAACCTAACCTCTACGGAGAGCCGTGTGTAACTTTCGTCATTCTCCGCATTTACATCCGAGCATCCTTTCAACCTTAACAGTCGTCAAGGTTCCGTTCCCGTTTCGCTTGCTCTTCGCGTTCTCTCTCTCTCTCTCTCTCTCTCTCTCTCTCTCTCTCTCTCTCTTTCCCCTCTCCCTATTTCTCTCTCTCCTTACTTTTCACTAACTCTTACTCTCTTTCCCCGTGTTTTTCCAGAATGTCCAAGTGTCCACACTTTTTGCCATTTTACCAACGGTCAAAAGTTCACGCTAATCCCCCCCTGCCTGAATTGGTTCGCTAAAAATTGAATCGTTCGACACCTCTCATTTGAAACGCATTTGAATGTTTCAACAAAAAATCTGTGAACGATCGAATTCATTCGAATAGGAATCGAACTAGTCCGAATGTGTTTTACTATTCGAATATTGGTCTCACCGAGGAGTACCTAACCTACACCTAGCGGCCATCTTTGATCTGTTGGTTGAACGTTGACTATTGAGACCAAAGCAGCTAAAAAATACTTGCAAAACTGATTTTTAGTGACAAAACATCTACCCATTCTAGTGGGAAGAAAAATGGCCCTTCTCAATGGAACCTATATTCGAACAGTTCGAACATTATTATTGATAGCTCCAGCCTGGACACTCGGGACTATTTTCAATTACCCCGGATCCGATAAGGATCTTAAGTGGAACGATCGTTGAATGAAAGGAAACTGGAACAGGCGATCCAGTGTCTTTTCTTTGCACCGAACGGCGCGTTTTGTAATTGAATGTACGGTGGCCATTCTTGACACCGTCGACCGATTTTCGACAGTTAAAGAACT
Source organism: Halictus quadricinctus (assembly GCA_028454245.1). Classification (NCBI taxonomy): domain Eukaryota; kingdom Metazoa; phylum Arthropoda; class Insecta; order Hymenoptera; family Halictidae; genus Halictus; species Halictus quadricinctus. The sequence continues at coordinate 3,874,093 of CM052121.1, read as the reverse complement.
GGCCAACGTTTTCAAACTATATAACCGGCAAGCAGGAAGGAAAATCGAATTCGAATGACGATCGACGATGCTCTTAACCCCTTTACACACTTCGTACTTTGTTTGTCGGTTCGTCCGTGAGATGGCCTACAAACGTGCGAGTAGGGTTTCGATTTTCTTACATTGCGCACGTACTATTATCAATTGCTCCTGGTGACGTAATTCACTGAAATATAAATTTGTATATCTTGCATCGATGGTCTTGTCTTTCGTCGATTTCACACGTGCGCAACCATTCCTGGACACCGCGCATATCGTTATTTATTTTTATATCTGGTTTAATCGAAACGGCTTGATATATCTAAGTATCAGTACAATGCCAGATCAGAGAATAAATATCGAAACAGTAAACAGGAAGTAAACGAAAGTAAAGAAAGAGACCGAACCAGTCGAACCGTTGTTAGTCAAGGTCTGCAAGACTTTCCGAACTTGCAAAAACAATTACAGAAAAAAAATCGATGTAGTTGCACAAAGTATCGCCTATTGTACACATCCGCACACGGTCGATACAGTCGTGGTCTATCATGTAGAGCTCGATGCACGCAAACGTGTGCGACGCCTCGAGTTCTTAAACGACAAATAAAAGTTGAATTAATCTCTGTCGCAACCGGACATTTTATAGATTTTTATTCGCACCCTCATTCCAACGAACATTCCTTATTTCACGCGAATTTCTCTGGAATTTACATAAAGCTTTCGAGAGCAAGAATATTCGTTATCTTTGAGGTTATGTCGAACGACGCGATACGTGTCGTATCGCGATTCGGCCAATCGAGTGTTGCGGCTGCTATCCGTCGGTGCAACTTTCCATTTTTATTGTACACACTCGACTGTTTCCTTCGGGGGCGATAAGGAGAGAGGGGTAATAATTAGTTAATAGAGGCGTAGCAGCGTGCGCGTTCATTATCTGTATCCCGTTCGTTTTCGCTGTTTCGCGCGGATCAAGATTCCGTATTGTAAAATGAGGGGGAGGGGGCAGAGAGTGGCAAATCGCGGAAGTTCGCTTTAACGAGCAAATAGCGGCATTGGTTCCAGCGCGACGGCCTTCCACGTTAATTATCTTGTCCGATAGCGCAATCTACGATTCAAAAGCTCGCGAGGAAAGTATTTGCGCCACGGTGAAGATACGATCATCGAATTCTGATTATCGGCTCGATAGAACTGCCCGGTCCGTGTCGTGTCCTAACTCGTCGCGGATCAACGAGCCGGCGAAACCCGAAGAATCAGAATCCACAGCGACAGGAGAAATTTACACTTTTATCGTTTCCCGCTTATCTACTCGAATTTCTCTGTCTCGACCGAACAGCAAACGAAAAACAACCTGTCCTGGCTCTTCTATTAACCTTTTATGCACAACTCTCCCAGGGCTCCAGGCTCTTGCCAGTAGGTTAAAAGTGGCTAATTAATTTACCTTCGGCCACCAATGACCAAAGAAGTGACCACGAAAAGAAAACCTTCCTAGGGTAAATGAGCCCTATTTCATTCGGTTCGATCACTTTATTTCTTCATTTACTTCAATTGGATATTGAGTATTTAAATGACTCTCGGTCAGAATAGACCCAGGCATCGCTGGCCAAGAGGTTAACACGTCTATTTGTATTTTTAACGAAGCTGTCGAAATAAATGTAATATTTGTTATCATCTGTAACTGAAAGCTCTCTAGAGACGGGTCAGGATTGACCCGGCCATCGGCAGGAAAGGGTTGTAATTAACAATGTTAAGTAAACAGGAAATGTAAAAGTTGAAGCGGACCAGGGAGAGGTTAGCCTATCCGGGTTAACAGATTAATTTGGCTAATCTCCTTCGCAGCGAATCCCATTTTCATCGCACTTTCATCAAAGGCTTAAGATGAATGAGGGTATGAGCCCCGAGATGCAAGTTTAAAGTTCACCGGCTGGTAAATCAATACGCCACAAGCAAAAAGAGATAGAAACCGAGAAATGAAAGAGAGGCGAGACCGGGTCGGACGAATGGAAGGGAAAAGGAGAGAGGAAATAAAACGAGAAAGGGAGTCTTGTTCCGTGTCGTCTGTCCTTGTCCTCTCCTCCTCCTCCTCCTCCTTCTCCTCCTCCTCCTCTTCCTCCTCTCGACGACCTCTGCAGCGTGAATGAAAACTCCATCGAATGGGAAAACGATCAACCCCTGAAGTAGACACGCTAATAGAGGCCCCCGTAATTTATATCGCGGTGCAGGTTATTTTCTAGTAAAAAGGAAAGATGAAAAAAGGAAATTTCCCAATAAAGCAAGCGCGAGATGAGATGTCGCCGACTCCGCTCTCTGATAAACGGTTTTGTCACGTTCTCACAATGGCTCGTCGTTCGACGAAAAACTATGCCATTTCTCTCGCGTGTGACACTATGGTTTCTCTTATCGTCGGCTTCTTTCTCGCGCCGGCTGAAACACTCGGTTTCCCCGTTTTATTTAACTATTGATTGCTATGGCAATGCGAAAACTGTGCCTGTGCGTTTCGATGCATCAGAGTTCTTTCTATGAATTCCGTACATTTGGGGTTAGCTCGTCATGGTTGCCAACGTGCCCACGCATACTAATCCACAAGGTAAATAGAGGAATCGGGGCTGTTCAAGAAACAGAATTTCGGTCTTGAACTTCGTTCGATGACCGGTAATCATTCAGGAGTGACGATGTATTTACTAACGAAAAGATAAAATTGTACTAGCTGACATCGGATCTGATCTTCTTTGTTTCTTTCATCCTCGTTTCACCGATGTAACGAACTCTTAATTTCGGTTTTCATTCATTGTTTTTTAGTTCGCGAAGTTGTTATCGATCTGTTTACTAAACGAAAATAAACTGCACTTGATCTGCAATATGTATTTGGAGAATAAAAATAGTTGAAGAGAGACGACTGATCGTTACAAATGTAATGATCAGTCTGCGGATTCTTGTGCAAAAACAAAAAACGTTCTGTGGCAATTGAATCAAATGGAGTTTGATCAGAGTTTCAAGCACTCGTTTTTGCATTGATGCATAAAGTCCATTGTCTAATAAAATGAAAAATTTGATATTTTTCTCCCAATGCTAGAGGAACCGGAAGGATGTAATAAGAAGTATAGTGATGAGAGAAAGTTTTTGCACTTTTGATATTGCCAATGGTCGACTACGCGAATAACCGCATGGCGCTTGTGCCGCTTGATTCATAACCTCACCCGACATAACCTCAAAAGGGGGTCGTAGATATATGTTACCGGCATAGCATCAAAACATTATGAAACCGTGATCATACGGCCGCATTTGTATGCATCAGATTATATTCTACTAACGCATTCAGGAAGGAATAATCAGCGCAATTAGCTTTTTGAAATTAGTATTCGCATTTCAGCAAACATCATATTTACATATGTACTGTTGCCTTAACAGAATGAGTTTAAAAAGCAACTTACAACTACTGGATACATTCTTTATAAAAAAATAAAATAGTTTTCGACAATCCACGCGATTGCTTAACAACCTACAAATATATTATTCTTGTATTCGCGTGAAATTGTGCCAAGATAAGAGTCATCATCCAGGCTAGTGACGCTTAAATTAGGCGGATAATATTCGCGAATCGTATTCAAGATTTTCAAACGAAGTAATTAAAATTCCGGAAAATCGTACTCGATTCGAACGATCTTTCAAATCGTTCAACTTGTTCGATGTCTATAGCACGAAAACGAAAATATTTAACACCGGATTATGAACTTACGAGTCCTTGAATTTGTTAGAGACATGTAGTACTAAGATTCGGTCCAAAATAAAACTAAATTTCGAAACGCACGGAATTAAATTCTTATTACTTTCGACCAACCGAAAATACAACCACGCTGGTGTGGGAGGCATGAAATGGCGGTGGGTGTATCTTGGACTATAATCTTATTTAGGCTTAATATAGGAAGCAGAACCGTTAATGCGCCGTAAAATATTTTTAATTAAATCTGACGATTTATTGATAATACTTCAACAATTTTTCAATTTTTAATTATAGTTGTAATTTTTTTATGTTTTACGAACTACGTAGTATGCAATTAATCATTGATATTCTGGACGCGGTGCATCGGCTGCATTATCGGTCACGTCGATCCGTTTGATAATGGCGTGTAGTAGAAGGTCTTAGTACCGGTGTCCCGATTTCTATCTGGCCCGAGTGTTCGCAGTCGATCCTCAAGATTTTCTACCGCAGTCCATAGGCAAACCCAAAAATAACTCTCCACAGGCTGGTGATCATACTATACCGGGATTGACACGCCTCGTAGGTGGCACAACTGGTGATTAATATCATGAACAGTATATAATTACGGCACTAATCAGCGAATAACGTTCCTATGAAAAATTAACAGATTTAAGGCTGTCGTATGCTTAACAGCACCACACATGAACCACACTAGACAACCTTTAAGGTGCAAATACTTGCAAGTTACTTGCTAGTGTATTCGCACCTTTAGGATGACCGTGACTATCGTATAATATAACAAAGAACCATCAAACTCATCACTAAGCCAATTTTATATCGGACCATTGTTATTTTACAGATGTCCCACCGTTAGAGCAAGAACCATTGTTTATTTTAAAGCTCCGACAATGCTGTGTAACATTCGATTTCATGGATGCAACAGCTGATCTTAAAGGTAAAGAAATTAAACGTAGTACACTTCATGAACTGGTCGAATACATCACAGCTGGCCGGGGAGTCCTCACCGAGCCTGCCTACCCAGAAATCATTACTATGGTAAGCATACTTGGGAACTACTAGTCTCTCTATCTTCCACCTCGAAATCAGTATAGTTTTACTATAGAACACTGTTTGTCTGATCCACAGATTTCTGCAAATTTGTTTCGCACATTACCACCTAGTGAAAATCCGGATTTCGATCCGGAAGAGGATGACCCAACACTCGAGGCGAGTTGGCCCCACCTTCAGCTAGTTTACGAATTCTTTCTACGTTTTCTTGAATCTTCAGATTTCCAACCTACGGTTGGCAAAAGAGCTATCGAGCAAAAATTTGTTCTACAGGTACAGATCACATTTTTATGCAATATTATGTTTTGTAATATCGATTCTAATCGCTGTATATTTTCTGTTTCAGTTATTGGAGTTGTTCGATTCTGAGGATCCTAGGGAAAGGGATCTGCTGAAAACAGTCTTGCATCGTATTTATGGAAAGTTCCTTGGCCTTAGAGCCTTCATACGCAAACAAATCAACAACATCTTTTTGAGGTATGTGTATGTATTCATGCAACTATAGATTTATCCACCTAACGAGTCTTTGTTCATATTTTTCGCTTACTATTCCAGGTTTGTGTATGAAACGGAGCATTTCAATGGTGTTGGGGAACTTCTTGAAATTCTGGGTAGTATTATAAACGGATTTGCTCTTCCCTTGAAAGTTGAGCACAAGCAATTTTTGGTTAAGGTGAGAATCGTTTGTGTAAGAAGCTGATATGTACAACATTGTTACATTTTAAAGATTGAATAATCGTGTACCGTTGCACAGGTGCTGCTGCCACTACATAAAGTGAAGTGCTTATCATTATATCATGCACAATTAGCTTATTGTGTGGTACAGTTTCTTGAAAAGGACGCTACTCTAACAGAACCAGTTATACGAGGCCTCCTTAAGTTCTGGCCTAAAACGTGTAGCCAGAAGGAGGTTATGTTCCTTGGTGAAATCGAAGAAATCTTGGACGTCATAGAACCTGGCCAATTTATTAAAATACAAGAACCATTGTTCAGGCAAATTGCACGTTGCGTGTCTTCACCGCACTTTCAGGTTTGTGAAATATCATTTACATCGGGTACCCGAAGCGGACGAAATAATTTCAAATAACTATGAAAACTGTTGTTGCAGGTTGCTGAAAGAGCATTATACTTTTGGAATAACGAGTACATAATGTCTCTAATTGAAGAAAACAATCACGTTATAATGGGGATCATGTTCCCGGCATTGTATAGAATTAGCAAGGAACACTGGAATCCTACAATTGTAGCCCTTGTTTATAATGTTCTTAAAACATTTATGGAAATGAATAGTAGGCTCTTCGATGAACTTACTGGCAGCTATAAGTCTGAAAGGCAAAAGTAAGTAGTGCATGTACGGTGGAGTATTGATAAAGCATTTGCGTAGACGAGAGTGGTTGCCGCGTTATCTATAGAAACGTTTTTCTAATGTCAGAGAAAGGAAGAGAGAAAAGGAGAGGGACGAAATGTGGAAGAAACTGAATGAATTGGAGGTAGTACAACGTAATGCTCTTACAGCGACCTCCAGTTCCTCCAACACTCCAGTTCCTGCCACCACAGCACCCGCGACACAAGCCCGCCCCTGAGCTGGTGAGTAACACAGCCGCCTCTCGTCGACTAATTTTCCTGCGAGCCACCCGGTATCTGTAGTAATAATAAATAAATAAATAAATAAAAAAAACGTGTCTGGCGCTCGAGAAGTATCAAGAGACAAAATAAAAAAAAAAAAACAAAAAAAGAAAGAAAAGAACAGGAAAAAAAAGACGATAAAAGAATTGTAAATGTTTTTCCAACGAGCATAATAAATAAGTTACAAGTACGATAATTATTTTTCATTGCAGGTGGAAGTACACTACCACGCTGCCCGATCATTAGTCCTTAGTTTACGTCGATTGTCCATATACTACATGCAAAAAATTACTGTTGTTAGCAAAGCAAAGTGTCCCACAAAATGGCATTCTTGACGTGATATGTAATTCCTTTTTAATTAGTTGACGCCCAGAGAAAAAAAAAAAGAAACACACACACAAGCGCGCGCGCGCACACACACGAACACGCACATACATATACACATACACGCATGTATACATACAGGGGCGCGAGCGGAGAAGAAAGAAAAAAAAATTGTCCTGCGAAGGAAGCGCAGTGATGCATGATTCACGATATAATTGTTCGTTGATAACGATGATACGAGATACCATGATGATGATGATGATGATTGATGAGTTCGAGATACGTTTTTATTGTGTACATTAATTTTCCACGTTTCTTTTTTTTTTCCTTTTTTCTTTGACAGCAAGAATTTCAGTTGTATAATGTACTCAGTGTCAGCACATAATACTAGGATGTTAGTCCCTTCTTAACCCGTAAGGTTCAGCTGTGCTCGGTAGGAGGAGATGATCAAGGTGTAAATTCGAGTATAGATGAAGTATATCGTTATTAAATGTTAATTTTTTGCATGTGACATTCGCGCTTCGGTTAACAAACGGCTGAGATGAGAGTGTCCTAATCACGACTGAGACCCACCTTACTTCTGATTCTCGCCTCCGACCGGAGCCAGCGGGGGCGTTGTTTGAAATGTATCATATATTCATATTAATGATAACGATAACTATAACAAAAAACATAATAAAATTAGGTAAATATATAAATATAAATATATATATATATATATATATATATATATATATATATAAAAAAAATATATATATATATATATGATACAATATATTATAAAATATAGTAATATTGATGATACGACAAGTCACACCATTCACACACAATACACGAATTACACCGAAACTGTGGTTTAACACGTGTAACGTACAGACCGATGTGCTACAAAACAAAAAAAAAATTACTAACAATTACGCCCGCAGCAACAAATGGAAAAATAAAGTTTTTCATTGGAAAGGTGAGAGCTGTTACTGATATGCGACGAGCATATCGGAAAAAGTATGAAGAGAAATGAAAAGATAAGAAAAATAATATTATTGAACGATAAGGTTTAATTCATTGAAACAAGAAAAAAAACGTAAAAATATATGTTGTTTTTTAAATAAAAAAGCTATAAATAATAAAAAAATAAAAGAAGCGAGAGGCAAGTATACAATAAAGAAAAAAAATTTAATTGTACCAAAATATCCATTGCTTATAAATATAATAAATAATAGAGATACAATGCATAAGATTTATTCGGAGCTGTGCTCCCACAGGCCACTGCAGAGACGTGGGATCGTTTTTAAAGTTTCTTACCATTGCATAATAAATAATAAACAATAGTAGCTCTTAATAAAATAGGTGGTTAACAAAATGAGTGAGTGCTTGCTCATATTTTCATGAAGTAGCCGAGACGAGACTTGTTACATTTTTATTTTTTCCATCCTTTGTTTTTGCTCTTGTGTCGGAATATGTTTACCTCGTTACTCATAGTACACTTTGTTTACGAATGTACACACTGTTTATCTCCACTTCATGAAAATTAGTTCAAAGGTAAATCGAAGTATATAATTATTGTAAATGCTGTAATGTGACTCGAGAAGAACAACATAGATAAAAATTCATAAGAGTTCTATACGCATAAATAGACACTTTATTAAACGAACGTCTAATTTATTTCTACTCTCTGGTTGTTTCTTTTCTTTTGTGACTGTGGTTTTTTTTCTATTTTTCTCTCTCTCTCTCTCTTTCTCTCTCTTTCTCTATCTATCACTCTTTCTCTCTATCTATCTTGAAAACACTTTGCTTAGTCGAACATCAGTAGATTGCTTAGAGCTGTTTGTCGTGGCCTATTTTTTCTTCTTTTTTAGGTTTTCGCAAAGACAAAAAATCCCTTCTCCTCCCTTTTTCATACTGGTATGATAGAGCATTTTTGATAATTATTACGTTCTGGGCTAACATAGGCTTTTAGTGCTATTTCAAGTGTACTATAATAAGGGATTCTTGATAATATATTAGTATTTTTTTATATATTGTGACAACCGCATTTGTACCACAGCATGATTACAAGAATCGGTTTTAAAAAAAAGGAACCACACGTGTTTTTGCAAACGAAGCATACTTCCACACAGTTTGCAGAGAAAAAAAAAGAAATGGGAATTATAATCAAAAGACTAGAACAATAGAGACTCTACGAATACAAACGCGAGCTACACTGTGATAGTCTATCGTACATATTTATCGTTAAAACGCAATCATTAGCGATTATTATAATTAGATTTCTTTTACCCCTGCCCTCCCAACAACCATATTCCTTATGCAAATTACGACCCAGCAAACCTCACTACATTTACGATTAGTACGAATTATGGTGACGAATATGATTTCATTGTATATATAGATTTAATAGATATATACTTCAGATACTCGTATTAATCACTGTTAGAAAGAAAAACAAAACAGTTGTACAGTTGATTTTAGAATGTAAAAAAGAGTAACATAAATGAAAGTTGATTAATTTATCCTTGTCATATTAAGCGTAAGAGTGGCTAGCTATTCGTATAATAAATTTAAGTGCAGTAATTACGTAAGATTAGTAATTCTTTATTTATATATATGCATTAAAACAATTACAACTCACACAGATGATTGACATTTCTACGAGATGGAAATTGATTCAGACGAACGTTCGAAGTACCTTTTTCTATGGATCTATTTAAATCATTCGAATTTACAAACAAACTTTTTCCTCGTTTGGATTTTTACGAAAATTTAGTATCCTTTCATCCCACGCGCATTATTGCTACAAATGCAGCACCGTTATAATACAAAACTTTGTGCTTCAATTCTATAAACAAACGAATACACGCATTGATCTATTTTATTTCATAGCGTATATTGATCCTTGAGGTAGGTTATCATTTACAAATAAGAATAGACAAAGCAAAATATACATACAATATGTAGACAAAATAAAAAAGTTTTCATTACAACTTCGTACAGAAAGCAGCTTTAAAAGAAATTAACAACAATCACAATTATTTATCATTCATTACAAGACTTTCAAGACTCGTGTAATTCTTTCACGAGATAATTACTGTGCCTTATTTGGGTATGTTGCAACGACAATGTGTTAACAAACGAGTTTAAACGGTTTAAACATATTATTTCAAGCGTAAAGCTTTCGATCTGTAAACATATACTAAATTCACCATAATATTAACTAAATTCGTATTTATATAATTACGCTCATATAAATAGTTCGACTAATTGCGCAAAGATAAGGTTATACTTTCCAAAAAATAACTCTTAGATCAGTGAAGACAAATCAAGTCGTTCTTTTCGTTTATTATCTTGCCGTGATTTTTTTATTTTATCAATCACGTTATATTGATATTAATCTAGATAATAGATTATAACCGCGTTTTTAACGAAGCGAGCGATACATCGAACCAGTTTTACTTATTCATAATTTACGAATAATAATTTGCACGGTCAGAAGATCAATCGGTTAAAAAATTTGAGTAAATTCGAAAATTATTTTCGCGACTTTTTGCGCTTTAAATCGTCGACATACCAAACGCACGATTACTCATGGGCAGTACCTATGTTTCGTGAGTGTTCGCAACAGGAGAAGAAAGAATGTGCCTTCGGTGTTCAATTTAAGGAGAAGCCGACGTGTTTCGGATAGCCCGCGGAAGAAATACATTTATAAAAATGTAAAAGTTAACGATTTACTGTAAAGAACGTTCAACAGAAACCGATGCGACGTTGCTAAAAATCGCAGCCATATAGGTTACGAGTCCTTCTTGAACATCGAAGATCCATCGATTTGACGTTCGATCCACTGTCGCAATGTTGTCGCGAAAAAATAAAGATCTTCGGACGATCAAGGAAGGGGTCGTCGGGAAATATGTCAAGAAGGAAACGCCACCCGAGATGCCCAGTAAGTTGTTTTCGTTTTCGTTGTCGAACAATTGTCAACGGACCGTGTCACTTTCCAATGGTGACAGTGTCTTTTAATTTGTTATCCCTCCACAAGCTGTTTCGTGCTTTCAGTTATTAATGTATGGACCACAGAGCCCAACAGAAGATCCAGGAATCGTAACAATCATCCAACTATACCTACATCTATGGTAAATAATATAATCGTGCGTCTGAAATTTTCATTGGGAAATAAACGTTCATTTTTGTATAGTCCATCCCGCAACAACCTATTATGATACAAAAGTTTGGAAACACTAAAACGACCATGAGTGCTGTAGGTTTAGGCAGTCACGAGGGAAAGTACACACCGAACAGTTCTGTTCCGGATCTGGCTCAGAGGTAGTTTACATATTAGGTCGTAATATATGTGTAGTATCGCTTTCACTAGAAAGTAACTTGCGACTGTTGTATTCGCACTCTAACTTCAAGCACGAAAGGAACTTAATAACTTTTAAGTTATGTACGTCTATCCAGATTTGCCAGTCTGTCTGTTAATACGAGTACAAGGGATGGGTTGCCATCTCGCACAGCAACACCAATGTATCACTCTGGACTCTCCCCTGCTATGTCACATACATACGTGAATCAGTACGCAGGATCCGAGTATCATTTAGACAGAGTTCAAACACCACAGATGCCTTACAAATCACTCGACATTGACTCAGGCTACGAGGAGTACAATCACTCTGTGTACCGCCAGAATACGGGGTATAACAATGATAACATATTCAGATGATTTACAATGATAAAATGTATATATAGTTGTTTTACTGTATTTTTAAGATATAGTAGATGCCACTCGGAGAGGTCAAGTTCTAGGAACGACCAGCAGGAGGAACTTCCTCTGCCACCGGGATGGTCTGTTGACTTTACCCTCAGGGGTAGAAAGTATTACATAGATCATAACACGAAAACCACTCATTGGTCTCATCCTCTTGAGAAAGAAGGTTTGCCCACGGGTTGGGAAAGAATAGAGTCGCCCGAATACGGTGTTTATTACGTTAAGTAAGTACAATGTTCAAAGAACCCATGGAAAACTTGCGTCTCAATTAGAGCTCTTACTACCCAGGTGTCCAAATGTTATGTACTATTTACAACTATTTAAAATTACAAAAAAAAAAGAACTTTTAATTTGGCTTCTATTGTTAGTAATTGATGCGGACCATTTTTATTTTGAATAAAGATCTGTAGTCTAATGATATATGAACCAAAATAAGAGATATGCATTTCCTCGTGCAAAGAGAAGTGCTCGAGCTTTCTTTTATAAACGTTAACATAAACGTTTACTATATTTTGAACTACAATACTCTGTTGTTTCCTCAATAGTTAGAGGAGATATCCCTGGTAACAGAGCGCATTCGAATTGATTCGCCGGTTGAAAATATAGATTTTTAATAAATTTTAATCGGATGAGTATCGGAGCTATAGTAAGGGCCCTACTGTGAGCAGGAGGTTCGAATAAACTATGGTCGAGGTGTACCGGTTATTTTCAGTCATATCACGCGGCAGGCGCAATACGAACATCCGTGTTACCCCCATGAGATACAAGCAGTCCGCGTGGTGTCACCGCCACGCCATACGCAGTTTCATTCCCACAGTGTCTTGGTCCCAGCCAATCCATACTTGAACGAAGAGATACCTCACTGGTTGTATGTATATAGTAGAGCATCGGTGGCACTAGACCGTAAACTAAGGTGGGAGCTGTTTCGTTTACCCGAGCTCGACTGTTTCAACGCCATGCTTACAAGATTGTATAAACAAGAGCTGGAAGAAGTTGTTATGCGTTACGAGGAGTACAGGTATGTTCGAACTGTTGCTCTGCCCTGATAATTCATTGTCGAAGCATAGTATTCTATACTTGTTGTTCGTTCAGGTCAGCCTTATTGTGCGAAATGGAACAAAGACTAAAAGAATTGAACCCTGAGACTTCTAGTTCCTCGTCTGGAGCAATTGCACTACGACAATCTCTTCCATGAAACTTAACAGGGAGCATTCTAAGTATTTGACTTTTTTGTGGATTGTCGAGTTCCTGCAACGCAAGTGGAATAAATTGACCAGGATATTGTTACAATTATATATACAATTAGCATAAACTTAGTAAGATTTTATTTTTTTTAATCTATTTTATAAATTATCATTCAATAAACTAGCTTATCTTTTGCGAGTTTATTTTACTGGGCCTCATTCTTCTCTTGATCCTCTATACTAGGTATTATCTTGTTCTCTACCACGGTGAGTCCGTTAATGGTTATCGAATGAACAGTGTCATGTTCGTGGTACTTCAATAAGGCAGCCTCTGCAAAATGAATGATTGAAATAAAATACAACAATCGTTTAGAACTTGAGAAACAATGTCAATCTTAAAGTTGCATACTTTGCGCTTCTGTGGATCCCAATCCTAAGTCCACAAAGTGATATATATAAGTAAGGATACAAAGGTTCCAAACAACACCAGCGTAGATCATGGAGACGTATCTTCTAGTCTCCTTGGTGTCTTTTAATCTTTTCGACATCAGCCATCTCCAGCATTTTTGCAAAAGCATGTTACCAGCTTTATTGACACAAATTCAAATTTAAAAAAAAATCATTGACAGAGACTTGAATAAAAGGTTTCAATTATTTTCAGTGACTAGAATGCACGAGTTTTAACACGTTGAATGGCACACAGATTGTCAATGAATTACGATAAACTTTCATACATGTTGCATACATCACATTGATGACATAAGGATGTACATACAAAGTGTAACCAATTACAGTTTCGTATGCGAGGGGAAGAAGAAGTAAACGAGTGTACATAGTATTGCTAACGATGTCGGTATTTCAGATCGTGAGGAACGAAATACCATATTTTGATTGGTCCACTCCTAAGCCTCGTCTATACTAGAATTTAGTCTGGGGGCAGCACTATACCGGGGACACTAAAAACCCGGGCGTGAGTACTCCCACTTCTTCTCTGATAATATCCAACCCATAAAGAACAGAACATATGATTCTTGCCGACATTCCCATAAGGGGTAGTGCAATAAGCGGCAGGAATCATCTGCTCCTAAAAATCTGAAAATAGCGCCACTAGACCGTAGCGGCAAAACGCTCAAACTGTTAGCCAACGTTACTGACATCGGTGCCGCCAGCGCCACCTGGCGGTGGAAACCCGAAACTGATCGGCTACAAGCTGGAGCGTATCACCACTACGAGGTAATGGCGCTGTTCGCAGATTTTGTCGGAAGTTGTACGTGGCGCCACCCAGCGGAGGAATCCTGAACACTAATCGGCTACAAGCTTGGGCGTTTCGCCACTACGAGGTAGTGGCGCTGTTTGCAGATTTTGGCGGAAGTTGTACGTTGCGCCACCCAGCGGAGGAATCCTGAACACTAATCGGCTACAAGCTTAGGCGTTTCGCCGCTACGAGGAATGGCGCTGTTTGCTGATTTTGTCGGACTTTATGTGTGGCGTCACCCAGCGGAGGAATCGTGAATACTAACCTGCATCAACCTTTTAGCCTGTGTTAGAACCTCTTAGGCTGGATCAGAAGCCTACATAGAAGAGCCTCTTTTAACATAGAAGTAGCATCCACTCTGGCATTATTCAGAATCCGCTGCCAATGATGCTGGTAAAATGATGCAAGTTCTGATCCTGGCTAAAAATTAGACTAGGGGGCAGCACTGTACCGGGGACATTAAAGTCCCGGGCGTGAGCACTCTCATTTCCTATCTGCTTATGTACTTTATGGAGAGAGACAGAAAGACTGACATAGACCTCCTCGTTCGCCTGCGTAGTTCATGAGAAAATACAGTCAGAAAGTCCAGATCGAACTTTCAGCTACATTCACAAATAGTTTTCGGTTTTATTTCTTCAGTTTTCGTGTCATACGGTTCATGAGCTGTGTATCCCGGAAAATAGTAAGAGCAACAATTGCAGCTCAGCTCAACTCTACTGCACGCGTAATTTTCTCAAAACGAAAATAAATACTCCTCAATCACTGTAAATAGTACTAGCTTTAATCTCATGTACACTGCCACTCGACCTGCATGCGAAACAGCCATACCGTTCTACATTTTAATTCTATTTTGTTATGTACACGTTTATATTGTAATTTATTTGGTGAAAAATGAAGAATATTAGTTACAAAAGTTAATGTGTTGTTCTTTCTTCATGCTGGACATGAATATTAGATATTAAAATTAGTCTTCGAAAATTTCGAGAGAAGAAAAATTTTGACTTTGTCTGACATGACGTCGACTTGTACTACTGAAATTTCTGAGAATTTTCGAAAATTCCGAGAATTGAACTTGGTATTAGGAGAACATGGTATCGCGGAGGTGGCACGAAATTCAGTAGTACAAGTCAACGACAAGTCAGACGGCCGAAAAAATTCGAAATTTCAGTAGTACAAGTCAACGACAAGCCAGACGGTCGAAATTTTCACGAAAATTTCGCGAAAAATTTAACTTTTGTATTAGGAGAACATGATATCGAAGGAGGTATCCGAATTTCAGTAGTACAAGTCAACGTCAAGTCAGACGGCAAAATTCTCGGAAATTCAGTAGTACAAGTCAATGACAAGTCAGCCGGCCGAAATTTCAGTAGTACAGGTCAACGACAAGTCAGACGGACGAAATTTTCAGGGAAAATTCGTAAAATTTGAACTTTTGTACTAGGAGAACATGATATCTAAGGAGGTATCCGATTTTCAGTAGTACAAGTCAACGTCGAGTCAGCCGTCTGGAATTCTCGGAATTTAAGTAGTATAGGTCAACGACAAGTCAGCCGCTCGAAAATTTCGAAATTTCAGTAGTACAACTCAACGACAAGTCAGACGGTCGAAATTTTCACGAAATTTTCGCGAAAATTTTAACTTTTGTATTAGGAGAACATGATATCAAAGGAGGTATCCGATTTTCAGTAGTACAAGTCAACGTCAAGTCAGACGGCCGAAATTCTCGGAATTTCAGTAGTATAGGTCAACGACAAGTCAGCCGCTCGAAAATTTCGAAATTTCAGTAGTACAACTCAACGACAAGTCAGACGGTCGAGATTTTCACGAAAAATTTCGTGAAATTTCAACTTTTGTATTAGGAGAACATGATATCAAAGGAGGTATCCGATTTTCAGTAGTACAAGTCAACGTCAAGTCAGACGGCCAAAATTCTCGGAATTTCAGTAGTATAGGTCAACGATAAGTCAGACGTCCGAAAAATTTTCGAAATTCAGTAGTACAAGTCAACGAAAAGCCAGGCCGCCGAAAAATTTCGAAATTTCAGTAGTATAAGTCAACGACAGGTCAGACGGTCGAAATTTTTCGAAAAATTTGCAAGATGTTCAGGAAAAATTGAGGGTTCTATAATTATATACGCAAATACGTTTTTTCATGACATTGTCTTTATTTCTTCAGTGTAGATTCTTACATAAAATGTGATTGTTACCATACAATATAAACTGTTTAACAAGTTATTCTTATGAAATAAGATAAAAGTAAAGAGTGTTTATCATACGTTGTACATCGCATTCTTTCTAAAGTACTAATCGTTATCAACGTTTCCAGTTTTACAAACCAGTTAATAATATCGAAGCAAAATAACAGGTTGCGTAACACTTTAATTATAATTTACAATGATCACGTAGCTCCATTGCCATCGAAGAGGAAAAATACGGAACACTCTCACTATCAACACGTCGTTTAAACCTATGCCTAGTCAAAGAAAAATGAAACGTTGCTACTCCACGTTATTATTCTACCGCGTTTCTGCACGACAAAATAATCGTAAATAAATCACGTTTTATCAGACCTGTTATTATTTTGTGAACTATTAAAGATCCGTGACTCGAGAGTGCAGCATGCGTTTGCGTGAATAAGCTGCTCCGCAAAATTAGCAAAACAGCGCGAATACGACAATATTATTAACTCCTCCAATTAAATTTTATAACCTCAAATTAAATAGATGAAACCAATTCAGAAAATTGAAGTATCATTTTTTTAAATATCCGTGGCATTATGTAACTGGAGCAAACAGTGCATTGGCAAAAATATGCGAACAAGATATATCATTAACTTCATTCGAGCAATTAAGTTTTGTAGCCACGGATTAAACAGATGAAAGTAATTTAGGGAATCTATGCAAAACTTTTCGAACGATTCGTGGCGCTCTGTGGTCCGAGAACGCAGCGTATAGGAGAATTAGTAAAAATTGCGAAAAAGACTAATTTAACTCTATTCGAGCGATTTAATTTTCTCGAACTAAGTAACAAAGAAACTGGGTGATTTAAATAAATTTTTTCAGAAAGACCTGTAGTTTTCCGTGATTTGGAGACGTGGCGTTTGCGTGGTGTAGCTGGCTTTTGGGATTAGGAAAAATTCCCGAGCGCATAAACAGGCGAGATTGTTCGTATCGTACAGCACTGGCTTCTATCGGAAAGCGAACGGTGATTGGTTGCGCGGGCACCGAGTAGAATGAGGCATCGGAACGGGACGTCTGGCAATCGAATAAAAGGGGAGGGAGGAGTGATTTCGCGCGTTGAACGGATTCCGAATAATTTCGAAGAGATTTACGAAGAGTGCCACAGCTTGGTCGTGGCCGATTGATCGAGCACAGAATCGAGCAGGCGAGTCCGTCCGTGAAGGCTTGACGAGATGTCCGTGATGGGAAAGGTACGAATCAATTGAAACGGTTAAACGTCCGATGCCGACACGTCCGAAGCCGGGAGATATCGCTTTTATTGTTGGTCTCCCTCCGACTAAACCGTTCCCGTTCGATCGGAATTCCCATATTTCTATCGCGATCCATTCATTTCTACACACTTTCTGTAAATTACCTGTTTATCGTTCTTCATAGCCGTTTCTCTTCCCGGTATCGAATTGAGCTTCGGTCAACGATTGCTTTGTCAGACCACCGAAGCCGGTAAACATCAATTTCTGCCGGATTATTTACTTGCTTGTTTCTCGTTCACAGCCGGTTCTTTACTCCTATTGGCGGAGCTCCTGTTCTTGGAGAGTGCGAATTGGTAAGTGCAAAATTACGTTCGTTTATTTCGAGGTTCCCAAATCCGATGTTTTTGTTTTTTAATTATTTCGTAGTCTCGAATGTAATTGTCGAAGGAATTGTCAAAGGATAGTAAAACTGCTATTTCAGTTTGTGCCCGATGGGTCAACTATAAATTATGAAGGATATACATTACTTTACGTAAATTTGCTTAACGGTGACATAATACGGTATTTTTACACAGCGCTCAACTTAAAAGAGATTCCGTATGACATAAAACCAGTGAGCTTGATCAAGAGCGGAGGAGAACAACATTCCAATGAGTTTCGTGAGATCAATCCAATGGAGCAGGTGCCTGCGCTTCACATCGACAATCACACCCTTATAGAGTCTGTAAGTTATACTGGTAATACCATGCACTAGACTGTTGAAATGAGTGTTTGTAGTACTGTGCATTTAGTTAACTGTTTTATTGTCACACAGTACAATTGCGCTGTTCAGATTTTATGTCGAATAATGTTATGTTTGATACCGATGCTCAAATGGTAGTGCGAAAACTGTTTAGAAAACAGTGCAATTGCATTGCTTGGGATTTATTGACACAGAAACAGAACAATGCGATTGTGCTGCTTGGCACTATTTAATATGGTTTTTTAAATGATCCCTGGCACTAGAACAGTTAAAGAGAAATGATTTCTAACTATGAAAGGCGTATATATATATATACATGTTCTCACCTATTATATCTTGAACTTGACTTACATTGAATGTATGTCATATCTTGTTCATTACTTATATATGGAATACTTGTTACACAACTGAATTCAGATTGGAGGAAGCAAATTTGAAAAAAGGAATAAGATTGATTTCGTTGGTGTACAATACCTTTTCGTCTTCGTTGCAGTTGAATATCTTGCAATATCTGGAAGAGACCAGGCCACACCGACCTCTAATGCCAGCAGATCCAGTGAAAAGAGCTAGAGTCAGAGAGATTTGCGAAGTGATAGCCAGTGGTATCCAGCCGCTGCAGAATTTGGTTGTGCTGATCTACGTTGGGGAAGAACGTAAAAAGGAATGGGCACAACACTGGATTACAAGAGGATTAACAGGTGAAGAATATAAATGAATAGACAAAATTATATAGCAGCTTTGGGATTATTAATATTCTTCTGTCCTTCAGCCGTAGAAAAATTACTGTCATCGAGCGCAGGAAAGTATTGCGTGGGAGATGAAATCACGTTGGCAGATTGCTGTTTGATACCACAAATATTTAACGCGAGGAGGTTTCTCGTCGATCTGAGACCATTCCCGACAATTTTGAGGGTAGATCGTCACTTAGAGAACCATCCAGCCTTCACCGCTGCTCACCCAAATAATCAGCCTGACTGTCCTCCAGAGGCGACCAAGTAGCAAGCAAGGCAGACCACCCTCTTCCTCTTCTAAATTTTTAGAAGCGGGAAGGGCGGTGGTCCTAATTTGGTAGTTCCATAGTGACAAAAGGTGGTGCAACTTTATTTTTATCGGAAATGATAACATAGCATTTGTTGGAGGTTGATAACGACTGGTGTTTCATTAGAGGTGTACGAGAACCCGAAAATGTCGGAACGGGTCGGGTCGGGTCGGGAATATTAGGGATTCCTGATTTTCGGGTTCTTGCACATTCTTAACTGGAATCGACATTTTTGGTAAATTGAGATGCAACTTTTTAACAACCGCATTCCACCATTCGGACGATCAATGAAATTGTTACCTGACCATGCATCACGGTTTTACATGTTTCACTGGACTGTCTGTTCATTTTATGGAACGAATATTCACCTTTTATCACTTGCGAACTACATTTAGGTACCGAAATGGCGGATAACGTGTAGTAGAGTACTTACACAATGACTCTACAATTAACTTTCAATTATGAAATGGAACACTGCGAGAGAAGAGACGCTGCGCCATTTTCGGTACTTACTCAGATGATAGGAGTGTTGGCCTATTTTTAATTTTTTGTTATGTTTTTCCATTGGTTCGTACGCACAATCAAAATTTACCGAGAAATTCGTCTTCGTACAGTACTTACGCATTACTTTTGTAAAGTGTATCGACCTATTCTAAATAGGTTCTGTTGTCTGAAATCAAAAGTTTACTTTTTATACTTACGATAATATAATTTTTCGATTACTTTTAGCTTACATAGACTAAGGAGAAGTGTTGCTATTAAATAATATTAGATAATAACTGGACATTCATTACCGAGTGTATAACGTAGCAGATTTGAACATCGCGAAACAAGTATGACGAAAAACAAAAAAAAAAAAATAAATGAAAGAAAGAAAGATGGAAACGTGCAAATAAGGAAACGCAATCTGCTCAAACTCCATACAAGATACTGAGGAATGAAAAGTACAAATGAAATTCCTTTTCTAAAGCTTCTATATCTGTTCGGTTCGTTTCATTTCTTCCTGGGAAATTATGTCGAGTCCACGAGTAAGCGTTACTAGGGATACTAGATACAGTATAACTTTCGATTTCACGAGTATTTTTTAGCTTGAGAAGATAGTGAAGGTGTGCTCGACATTGATGCTCGACACGTTCTCAAAACTCGCGGCATAATCTGTTAACCGGCTGATCAATTTTGCCGTTCCACTTTTTCCTCAAACATTTTTTTCAAGACTAACGGAGAAGAACGATTTTTCAATCGAATATTCAAACTCCGGTTAACAGTTTAGATGTAATGAATCTTCAGAAGCGTTCCACGTGATCTGTCTACTATATGATTAAGAGAAAAAAAAAACAAGGGTGTGGAGGGAAGCTACGATTAAAGCTCGTACTCGAAAAGTTTTTCGAATTGTATTCGTCTTTCAATCTTGAGCACACTTTGAGTACTTTCCGCTGTATTGTTTGCGAGACATAATCTTATATAGAGATACATTCTCGATCGTATCGCCTGTAATTGTATAACGTCTATATATTTTGTAGTTTTATACACGGAACTAATACGTTTTATGCGCGACAAAGACGACTGAATTACGGTACCAAACAATCGTCAATGATCCGATCGATTGACATTGTTCCTTATGCCGGGTTCCTTATTGCCATTACTTCCCTCGAATCTCAACACTTGGCTCGTCGATCCCGTCGACCTGTTAACCGGCAGTCTAAAATCATTTTCATTATATACATATATTCGTGTCGTCAACTGTACTTCGTAAAGACTCAGCGTAGATACCAATCGCTAGACTGCGGATGCTTTTCTGTGAACTAATATTTTTGTAAACTAATTCCACCGAATAGTTTTCTTATGATTTTCATTGATTGTCACGACAATAATGCGAATGAGAACTGGCTCGGATTTTGGTAAAAATTTTTTGGGGTTTTACATACGCGTTTGCGAATACTGCGACGAAATCCACAGTCTAGAAATTGTAATAGACAATAGAGCATGGGAATGGTGGAGAGTGTTCGCCGGTTAACAGGTGAATAAACACCGTGCTAGCCTAATCGAGCAGCTCTTCGTGTAGAGCTCGTTTTTGTAATCGTGTTTTCCTTGACATTCCGTTTACGAATTACTTAAGAGACACCGTACCGTAGTAAATAGATGATAGGTGGGGGCGGAGGGGTATTTGTTTGCATGCTTCTTCGACTAGGCGGCTAGGAATTGTTATAATTTATACTATATACTATAACGACGAAGAAAAAATGACAGAGAGTTATACATTTCATACGTAGACGTGTGTGCATCGTACAAGTGGGCGACTAGATAATAATGTATATATAATTTTTATACAAGACGTTCGAACGAATGTGTTGCATGCAGAGAGACACGGGCCAAGGCCGCCCGTAAAACTACTACTCCGACAACAGCATCTCGCAGGTCATACATCGAGCGTACCCTCCGTAGCATCGCGTCTCTTTTAAAATTATACAGTACAGTGATCGTCTCCCGATACGAAAGCGACAAAACCGTTCCGAGATTAGCAAATGGAAAATTGGATCTCCGAAATGGCAGATTGGGAGACACACAATCTTCCCTCCATAGCGTCGCATTTTTATTCCCATCGTGCTGTGTTCAACAATACTCTCTCTCTCTCTCTCTTTGACCACGAGAGATTACAGGAAGTAACGTCCACTGCCTAATAATCGCGTGGTGCGTAGAACACAGCGCGACGCTAACGAGGGAAAGGAGGAACAAGGTACATGGAACATATTAAGACACAATCACTGTATTCCTCCATAGCGTCGTTTCAATCTTACGAGACAATAGCGAATCATTGACTAACAAAAATGAAAATGAAACCGTTTCCACTGCCACCGAGCGTTTTAGACTTGTCGTTGCGCGACGCTACGGGGGGAACGCCGTACGATAGAGTTTAAACAGAGGATGCAAACAAGTGACACCCTTCGATCGTAATCTCACAAAGGAGGTTCGTTCACGTGAAGCGTTACAACCGGTCAACGCGATCCAAAGGAGACCGTTCGACGACACACGACCGTAGGGAGGAAAAATCCTTTTCCTCGCCCATCGGTTTCTTCCCAGTTCACGTGATATACATATATATATTTGTTACTCTCTTAATAGTACCGAGCAGATGAGAAATGGATAATTCTCAGGGAACGATTAACCGGTTCAAGGGCGCGACACTAAGGGAGACATTAAGCTCGCGGTGGCAGAGGACGCGATCGCGACCAAAACAAATTCTCCATTTCTCTGCACGTGGTGCGTTTTGTTTTCGATGGAGAACCGACAGCTTTTCTTTCGTACACAAGAGAGTGGGGGTGGATGTACAACGAGGCAGCCGAGCGAGACCATAAAGGGGTTTAGGATGAATTCATTGGGTAAATCAATCTTTTTTGAAGAGAGGTCGTAAATTCTTTTATCTTTTTTAAAGTGTTTACTTTGAACAGTTTTAAAAATATTCTGGGGACTGTCCAGGAGTGGACACTGGAATTGATAATGAGTCTGCTTATGGTCCTGTCAGCTTTCTACTTCGCTGTAACGCCATCCCCGAGTGTACAGGTTGGGACACATAAGTGAGAACACCTAACTGACTTTGTTCTAGATTAATTTTTTATATCTTTATTAATCCTATTAAATAGGATTTATTTTTAAGGAGCTTACAAAAAAAATGAATGTATTGTGAATTTCAAGTTTTTAGTGTAATCCTATGAGTAGGATACTTATCGAATGTTTCTTCTTTATTATAAAGAAGCTTGGAAGCATTCTTTTAAATACTCGTTCTAAAAGATATTATTAGATCATGTTACTTGGGAATCATTTTTTTACTGAAATTCTTATACCTAATGGATAATGTACTTAGGCAGTTCAGTGAACAGTTTTCGTATCACAAAGAAGCTTCTAAAAAAGATACAATTAGATCATGTTACCGCGAGTAACCGTTTTATTAAAAATCTTATTGTTACTGGAAAAATGCACTTAACAGTTTCAAAATCAGAAACAAAAGCTCGACGGTACTTTACTTTGTGTATTGAGCAATCCAGCGAATGAGTTTGAAGAGTAGAGTTGCATCGAGTTCAAATTTATCGAAATTGTTAAGAGGCGAAATCTCAATGCTTGTTTAACTCACTGTGATAGACGCGGAGGATTTTTGTTTGAAAATGTTGACAAAACGAGAGCGGGAGTACTTTCTGAGGTTTCTGTTTGTTCGAGCTGGGATTAGCGTGAGCATTTAGGTGTTGCCGGTTAGGTGTCCCATTCTGTTGGCAAAGCGCGATGGCTTGGGTATCGCGGCACCGTATCCGAGAACAGAGAATAGAGGCGACCATTGATTTCTCGCATAGGTACGGGCTTATGGTCGACAGAGGACAACCATTTGTTAGAAAGTTCGTTTCGACGACGGTCCTAAGTAGAGTTTAGTTGGGTAGTGGCGCGCGTACCGTTTGTAAAATCATGCGTGGCGTAGGAGCGAGGTTATCCGAGCATATGTATTATAATTAAACAGTAACAGAAAAAAAAAGAACGCGATACTTCGGAGGAAGACAGATCGGAGGAAATAGAAAAACACACACAGAGGACACCGGAGTCAACGGTCATTCGCATAGATATTTTGTAAGTGAAACAAATTTGAATTATGTACGTTCGCTGCTTACGAGGAATAATAAATTCTGTGTCATAGTGTATTTAGATGGTGGTAAGAAAATGTCTACTCATAATTCATTTTTCCTTGCGTCGGGGCCACCAGCATGGACACGGTGCCAACGGCTATCGGGGCGTGTGTTTATCAATGCCCACTTATCGCCTCGACAGTGGCACTGCCGGTCGTTATCAACGGGATCGTAACCGGTTTCAACTGAACGGCTGCGAGGCACAATGAATACTTGAAATACGATCTTTCGAGGCGTTTCTGTTTTTTTTACCACGGTAGAATTAATCCTGGAAAAACAGCCTCCGGATACAGAACGACACTTATCCTGCGCAATAACCATTCAGAGTTAGCCAAGAACTGTAAACAATTTTTTTACACTCCAATACTTATAGATTTTATTTAAAGCTTCAGTTTTTCGCGGACTAATCAGAATTTGATTTGTCAGTAGCTCTTTGAAAGGAAAAATTAAGAAAATAGTGAGTATATAGAAAATGGTAAAATAAAAATATTAATTGAAAGAAAGCATTTTTTGATAATACTATTTACAGCAAAGAGTAACTAATTTATTGAAAATCGTACTGGCAGCTTCCAAAGTAAAATAGTCTCGTTTGAAAGGCTCAGAAAAAGCACTCGGATTGGATAAATCAAGATGGAATCGATGAAAATAAAGAGATACCTGACCTTGGGAACTAAATTCCATCATTGAGAACATAAATAAAACATTGTTCAGTAGTTGTGTAATATCTTAACGCGTGGAAATAGAAGCAAAAATTAAAAGGAAAATC
Source organism: Halictus quadricinctus (assembly GCA_028454245.1). Lineage (NCBI taxonomy): Eukaryota > Metazoa > Arthropoda > Insecta > Hymenoptera > Halictidae > Halictus > Halictus quadricinctus. The sequence continues at coordinate 3,849,534 of CM052121.1, read as the reverse complement.
TCTGAATTGTAAATTAAGTCTGTTTCGTCCGCCATATTGAAGAAAAGCGTTTAGATCCAACGAATCGGTTGAAGCGAAGAGAATTCGACTTCGAAAATTCAATTTTGACATGGAGAACATTAATAGAACATTGCTCAACGACTCTACGATATTTTAATGCATGGAAATTGGAAGCGCAAATGGAAAAGACGATACATTTCCGAGCTACAAGCGCCGTTAGAGCCGCCATATTGTAAGTCCGACGAAAACCGTTTGTTTTCCGGAAGTACTCAAGGATTTCAAGCGTTCAAGGCTCTGTATCAACGCGTGCTGTCGACACCGGAAACGTGGGTGAACGGGCATAGAAATAGAATGTAAATAAGCGTAAAACTGAAATAGAATGAACAACAACTTACCCGGCGACAGAAGTTCGGTACGCGCTCGGCGGCGTTTCCAGGCGTTCGAACGCGCGAAATTCAAACTGTAAGACAGGTGTTCAGCCGGTGGCAACGTTTCCCATCGATAAGTGTACGAGAAAGAAAGAAAAAAAAACACACACACAGACACACCGAATCCTCTGTACATTTACAAAAGGCGAACGAATCCATTGAACAACAAAATTTTTTCGTTCCGTCCGCCTGAACTCGACGCTTGTTTCGTTTCTCAATTGTCTTTATTACAAATCCATCGTGTAAAAAAATACATTCCCTGATCGTCCTATACTGACTAGTTAGACAAGCACCATCTCTTCATCTTTTCGATCTGTTCTCTTTCTTAACCATTCGTTCTCTGTGCCGCAGAATAATGCTCGTACACAGATGGAATGCACGCGAAAACAAACCACGGATATCGGATGATATGCTATTTTTATGCTATACTTCGAACGCGGGGTACACGCAACAACGATCAACAACAACAACAACAATAACAACGGGGCACGTCGCCGAGAACCGCTACAAACGTGTCCGAGACGGATCATCGTCATCGGAAGTACTGACTACGCGAGTACAATTGTACGGCGGCCATATTTAACTGGGGTCTGCGGGTACACGACATTTCGGGTTCTGGCTCGGGTCGGGATCCCGAAAGCTTGCAATCTTCGGGTACCCGAAACTGCAGTTGGGTGGAGTCAAATTTGAGGACCCCAAAAATTCCTAATCACATTAATTACCGGCCAATTTTTGAACTTCTCGGGTATTCGAAGTCGGATGGAGTCAAATTTGGGAACCCTAAAAATTTGTGATCATGTAATTACAAATCAATTTTGTATTCGAATATTTCCTGGCCCGATTCGACCCAACTACAATTTTGAGCACCCGAATTTTGTAAATTTTCAGGATTCTGCCTGGGACCCGACCTGACCCGACCCGACCCGAGGCTCGGTTACCAGCGCACCCCCAATATTGAAGTATTAGAGCTCTAATCGTACCACCGCGTCCCGTTTTTCAGTTTTGTCTTTTGTATCTTTGTATTTTCGGAAATATTGCAGTTACGAGAGACTGCACGCGACGTTCAGCTCGTTGACAATAAAGATAAACGAGGGAAACAGGATACACCTCGTCCGTATCGCACACAAAACGCATCCTCGTTTTTCTTTGTCACTTTTATCCGTTCTCTCTCGCTTCCTTTCTCTCTCTCTCTCTCTCTCTATTCGTACGCAGGTTTATTTATTTATAAAACGACTTACAAACTAAACGGAATCGTCGCAACTTTCGTATTTACAGGTGCACGCACACAGGGACGCTCTCACCTGTCCACCGGGAGTGCAAGTACAATTAACCTGTGCCGTTCCGCGGACTTCGAGTATAAAAAGTTCAAAGAATTGTCAAAACATTGTTTAACCTTCTGTCAAGCACAACTACCGTAAAATAAATCAGCGGGTCTTTCTGCTTTTGCATTTTTCAATGTTACAACATTTTAAACGTAGTTCTCGATAAAAAAAAGTCTTGCACACACTGCCTTTAGAATGCGGAGAGCATGATTCATTTATAAAATTTAAGAAATTATTGAAAGTAGAATGTTAACGGTTACCTCGTTGTTACTAATTTCGCGTCCAATTTGTATATTATCATTTTCTTTTTATGCATTGCGCCCGGCAGATGGTTAAAATCGCAATTCACAGTATTTCCTCCGTAGCGTCGCGTTTCTATCCCCTCCGCGTTCCAACGTACCGATCGGTACGATGTTACCGATCACAATACAGAGAATATGCGATCAACGAGAGCTTGCTTAAATACCTCGACAGCTTCTATTGTTTTCGCGTAGCGCGACGTTACGGGGGCGGTGAACACGCGTCCAAATCGAGGGGGGTCTCTCTATCTAAGTATTTTACAAAAATCGTGCATTTAAAAAAGTGTACTAATGAAGACTGACTGAGAAATAATGGTAGCGAGCGTGTTAATCGATAATGCAATACACAGAATGGTAAGATTCGATTCCGGGAATCTTTGAGAAAATGAGAACGAGGAATAAAGTTAAAACAAATACTGTCACGGAGACGAGTTCGATTCGTCTATGTACCCCGGTTGGCAGGTTGAAGCACGTCCACGCAGCTTGTGTCGGTCAGCTCTTATTTTTTTGTTCGAACGAAATTCGGAAAGTGGCTTTCAGAATTTCGGAACGAAATTTGTAATTGCACAAGATCCATCGGATGCTTTCAGACGGAGAGAGAGGTAGATAGACGGACAGATAGAGAAAGAGAGAAGAGAGAAGGAGGAAGCTGCTCTCGAAAATGGAGAGGATATGTGGAAATCTCGATGAGATTCGATAAGAGATATATCACAGCGAATGAAAGACAGAGAAACAGGTGTAGAGAAGAAGATAATAAGAGATACGGCCCTGGCAGTAAATATTCGATCAAAATTGTAAGAAGCTTATCGTTGACATTTATCTGTATATATCAAACACCAACAATTGTATTATGTAGACGACAACGTGTATACGTGTCAAAAGAAAATACTAATAAAATTCATTTGTCTGTTGGTAAATGTGTTCTTACTTTTTCAGAAACTATATGAATCATTGTGCTTATTGTTACACAGAAATTGTAAAAGAAATTTCTACGGCACAGCGTAGCATCAGAACATTTCGTAGTATAGCGTTTACTCGATATGTGTCACCAACACGAGTCTAGCCAGGGACATATATCGTCCAGGAGATACTATTCTTTGACCCACGCGACCTTAAACCCCTCGGCGACCGAGCATCTTGGCCCCTCGTGAGATATACCCCGCGGTAATGGGAATACCGCGACGTTTATCATCCAGGCCGTGGCGACATATATAGAGAAGTTACTGTACCTTGCTCTAATATTTTTTAAAAATCATTTCGACTCGCCCAATAATTCAGGATCGATCGATTGGAAAGAAATTTTGCACAAGGATCCACAGTCTGCACAATGACAAACACTCGATTTGATCGAATAATACTTTTTGCCAGAGACAATAGAAGACAGACAGAGGAGAAAAGACGGTACAGACAGAGAAAGAGAGACAGACAGTCAGACAGACAGACAGACAGACAGACTATGCGTACGATGATCGTATACAGCGACACTGAAATGGACAAATGGATGGATCGATGGACCAGATGGATGGAGTTTCGTGTGGTGTGGCCAGGTCATGAAATGAAGAACAACAGAATGCATTTAATGAGCGATTGTTTATTATGCTCTTATGGTCACTTGTCATACAGGTAACGATGCTTTCTCATGAGTGAAAATAGTTAATATATTATGTTTTGTTTTGTATTCTTTTCTTTTTCTCTGCTTATCTCTGTTTAGTATTTTTTTTTTGTCCTTATTTAAACGACTTTTTCTCCGTCAAACTTTTCTGTATCGTTTTTTTGTTTCTTATTTTTTCCCCTCGTATAATAAGAGTGTATGTGTTTGCGTGTGTGTATGTTATGTCTGTGTGTGTGTGTTTCTTTATCCTCCTCTCCGTTTCGTTTATAATTATTTAACATTGAAATGGAATAACTTTGACGATGAATAAGAATTAACAATTCGAGAATGCGGGATGCAACTAAAACGTGGTTCAGAGAGTGTGAAAAGTAAAACCGCGTCTCCACCATAATCTATTCTTTTCGGTTTTTGTTTGTTTTTTTTTTTTCTCTGTGCTCTTATCGTGTTCGTTTTTCTTTTTCTTTTTTTTTTTCTTTTGTATCGCTATCATTTTCGAAACTCACTTTCTACTTTTTACGTTCGAACGCGCGCTTTGCCTGCTATATTCTTTACTTTACTTTGTATATTCCCCGGAGTTCTCGAAATTTTCGGGAAAATAAAGAGAAAACAAACGACAAAATGCTCCTCCGCCAAACTAATTCTCCCGCAGTATATATACATGCATACGCCTCATCGATAGCGATACATATGTATATATGTATGTATATATTAATAGTGGTGCCCAAAGAGGTCACTCGGTCAGGGTTAGGGGGAGGGGGGCGTGTGTGACCCTATTCCGAAACGTGTCTCTGCGAAAAATCGGTTTTCGCGGGTTTCAACCTTTTGCACTCGAACGGCCATTGCTAAAGGCGTCGCTAGAAATTTTTAGATAACCGAAAGATTTGAATAAGTAATAGAATGGATAAAGTCGGATTATCTCGGAAACAGTAAGTTTCAGTAATCTTCAGATAACTTGGATTATATCTTTAGATATAATACTTTTTCATTTGAAACATTTTCGGCGTATCGTTTGAATTACTATCTCGGTAAATTTTTAGGAAGATGTTAGCGTGACGAGGAAACATTATACCGTTTGAGGGTTAATGAATGGCTAAAAACTTGTGGTACGAGTAAATGCGCGGGATTTTATTTTTCCTAACCTAAAAGAGATGTACTCGAATGAAGTGTCTATATAGATTCTGGAATCAATATGGCGTCGAGTGCAAAAGGCTCAAACGGTTTGACAAGCGAACCCAAAACGAAACTTGAAAGGAAAAGAAGAATGCGGGAAAAGAGAAAGAAAAGAGCGAGCGCGTCCATAAAAATTGTTTTGCGATCATTTTGACAACACGATCAATTTTGCGCAGACTTTGCGGTTGTTTTTCGCACACGTATTTCATCGTGATTTCGCGATTTTTATCGCGTCGACACGGAACGGGAATGATCGCACGCTTTTCCAGACAGTTTTCCGTGCCGACTCGATCTCGAATCGCGAAAAACCTCTCTTTCTTTTTCTTTTCTTTCTCGTCGATCCTCGGTACAGCTCGCTACAATCGACGAAACGATCCGACACGAAATCGAACACCCCTGCCTTGCAATCTGTTTCATTTTTAATTGATTTAGCAGAAAGAGAGTTATTTACGTCTTGAATGGGAACGAAGCTTATGAGTCACCCTGTACTGTTGCAACTAAACTGTGGATTTTTATGCGAAATAAAAATTGCCTGCATTCATTGCGCACAATAAAGAAACCGCGTGCACAGTAATTTCTGTTTTCTTCATCATTTTACCTGCCCGAGACAGTCAATTTAAACTCTTTTAATATTCTCTTCATTACAAGATTCCCTAATACGTAATATGCATGAATAAATATTGCATGTTGGCATATTGAATGAAAATGTGACCAAAATTGGCATTTATTATTGAACTTATTACTTGCGTAAGTTGACGATGAATTTTCGTAGAAATTCCAAATAGAGGTTAGAAACATGTTCCCGGGACGACTATCACATGTTGTTGTTAACATTAACTAATATTTATTTTAGTGTTGTCAAATGATTTCACTGTTAAAAAAATCCACAATCCAGCCATAACCTCTCTTATATAGATCGAATTTGATGAAAATTCGCAGAGTCTGAAGAGATTAGAAAGCCTCTCTGTTAAATTTGACCTTTTCATTTCCGACATCGTTAATAACATACCATTGATTTTTCTTGGCCATTTTTTAAGTTGCTAATTTCACAGGCAACGTGTTAAATGCGAGGCAAGGGGTTAGGTTTCTCCGTTCTGTTGCACATACAGCAAATCAAAGCACGTTTTCACTATAAACCATGCAGCAGTGAGCTGTTCGCTCGTTTCGCACAGACCTGTCGCGATTTTTCACAACGCTGGTACAGATTATTTATAACTTAATCGATAGAAGCGAAGATCGTATCGTCGATCGAAAGCAAGATGGTCTCTGCGAACAACACATATCTCTCTCTCTCTCTCTCTTTCTCGCTGCGTGTTAGGTCGTCCCATAATTTTCCGAACGATTCATGTCTTTGTACACAGTGTCTCCTTAATCCTGTTTAGTGACGATCACAGTAACGTTTCATGTTTTTTGGCTTGCAGCCCGGTAAATAAGCGTAACCGTTTGCTTCGAATATATGTATTAATATATATAGATTATATATGGCGAGGTGAATCAATAGAAATGTGCGGTATATAACATGGCTGATGGAGGGGGAGAAATGTTCAATACTGTTCTTTTTTTTTTTCTTCGAATGGAACGTGATTTATAGAGATTTATCGTCGCGAGAACGACGAGGCCCCGACGACGTATCAAGACACACAGATTATATAATAACGAATTCAACTAGACGATAGTTTATTTGAGCAGAGTTCAGCGTCGACGTTTTATCTTCTTTTTCTTTTTTGTTTCTTTTTTTTTTTCGTCGCCTTCACCGAGAAACAGTATTCGAGAGTGGTAGCTTAGTCGAGAGAACGGTTGAAAGAGAAACGAAATGGAAGAGTCCTCTCGGGTCCCACGACTATTTTCGTAGTCGCTGGTTTTTCTCTATCGATTCGACTTGATTTTTAACCTGTTGACCGGGCACGACGAGAGCGAGGCTCGTCCCTGCAAGTTCGATGACTACCTGATCCACCCATTGATACCTCGCGACAACTTCTTCTCTAACTCGAAAGATGGCTGCACGAGTCATTTATGATTTTAGTCACTGTCAAATGAAGCGAACCTTTATCGTCTAGCGGACTGAGCAACTTTCTGCGAACATACGTTTTCGTACACATAGATATAATTCGAGGAGACAGCTTCGTTCTAAACAAAATATACAAGGTTTTGCGAGAGTTTTCGACAGCAAGAAGCTGCGCAGTCCTCTGAACTAGGCTAGCAGGTGTAAATGGGCGACCAGGTCGAAGTTCGCCGTGATTTTATGGGATGACCTACTGTACACACGCGTACACATGCGTCGGGAAGCATTGTTAACGCATTCGCTGTCCTAACTTCGCAAAGTATTCGACAAAATTCTTTTCCTGTCTCGCAGATATTTAACGAAATCGTGATTTTAGTGGGAACGTTCGATGACGAATGCGTTAAGAATCCAATGATGCGCGCGATCATCGTTCTCGCGGTGACGCAACCTAGGATAGAGGGGGTGAGGTGCGGGGGCTCGCTGTTGAACAGAAAACGAGAGTAACGCAGCGTTTCGCGCCTCGATTACAATAGAATAACGTAGTAGTTCGCCGAAGGGAATCGTGAGAATAGAGGGACAGAGGATATATAGTTTCCCGTACTGTTATCGTGGTTCTCCAAGTTTTGTCCATATTTTTCTTTTGTTTTTTGCTAAGCGTTCGCTGCCGCCTGGGATTTCTTATTCTCTCTCGAGCGACACAGAGCAACGCGCGAACATTTCTCTCTCATTTCCAGCGAATCTATTCGCGACACGCAAACACGGACGATGGTTCGTGATCGATTTAAAGGGACATGGTTCGTGTTCCTTATGGGATGATGATTGCTAAAATCGCGCCGGATGATCCTCGAACAATTAACAGAGCCCTACGACAGTAATCGTTTTCTCCGTCGAGAGAGTCTTACTCGTCTAGAATGTGTATGGTATTTAATGATAGTTAATGTATATCTTCGTTCGTGTGTGTGTCTATATATACATATATATAATCATTTTTTTAATATGTATATACATATACGTATACATGTCGATATATGTATACATATATATACATACATATATATATCTCTCATCTCGAAAGAACAATGCGCTACTTCCCTCCCTTTGCTTTACTCAACTTAACGATTAATCAAATATATATATTTATATATATATATAGAGTCTCAATTAAATCTAAAATTCCTTGTTGAACCGTTCTCGAATGCTGAATCGCAATACCCTTTTCGGAGGCGAGACCCCTCGGAATATATTATATCTCTCTTTTCTCTATATATATAGAATCTATGTATATATTAAAAAATACAATTTTGCTCGCTGCTCTTTTTATGCACCGTTCGACTTATACCCCGGTTTAATTGTTTATATCCTGACGAAACAAATAACAGAAAAACAGATTGATCCGACCGTGTCCCGCGGACGCGCGCGTCCATTGGCTCCGGCTTTCCCCCCCGCCCCTCGCGTGAACCATGGGAAATCACGTGACCAACGGTCGAGCAACGTCGTGCAAACTTTTTTTATTTCACCTCGTTCTTGATCATTTGTTCACTTGTCGGACGATTCCAATAATCGACGGACATTTAACCCTTCGCGACCCTTTCGTTCCTTCGGCCGACTATAATCGGTTCAACGTTCTATCTAACGAGCAACTATGGTCACTTTAATTTCAGCGTTCACCGAAGGTCAATCATAGTCAACAAAACGTCCAGCGTTCACTGTGTCTCAGAGCTGACTATGATCACTTGGTGTACAGCGTTCGCTGTATCGCAAGGTGGTTATAGTCATCCAACGTCCAGCGTTTTACTGTATTCCGAAAGTTATAGTCATACAACAATTCAACAATTCAGACATTCGGCGCTTGCTGCGTTCTAAGGATGACTATGATCATTCGACCGTGACCATAGAAGACTGTAGGATGATTGTAATCGTATAGACATGACCATAAGAAGACTGTAATCGTAGATGAACGATCGTGGTCGTCTTAGAATCCTTACAGTCGCGATGACAATAGCCATCCGAAGAATGGATTGTATCCATAAAGTGATTTATAGTCACTCAAAAATGCAGAATCAACTGCATCTCAATAGTGAATTATAGTCACCCAATGTTCAGCGTTCGGTGTATCGTGAAGGTGGTTATAGTCATCCAACGTCCAGCGTTCATTGTACTCAAACAGCTATAGTCATTCAACGTCCAGCGCTCATTGTGTATTAAACATGTCTGGTAATCATTTAGTGACTATAAAAAACTACAGGATGTTTGTAATCGTAGGTGAATGATCACCGTTCCCTAAAAGTCCATAGTTTTGCGACTATAGTCACTCAAAGTACAGCATCAACTGTATCCCATAAACGAATTATAGACGCCTAATGGTCAATGTTTGCGGTAAAGGTGATTGTAATCGATCAACAGAATTTATTAGATTGTGATAAACGGTTTTAGTCGAATTATCTATTAAAATGTAACAGTTGGCGATAATATATTAATTTAGTGGACTGCAGATATATAATAATAGTCTTCCAGAGCATTGCTGAGCTTGACTGTCGGAACGAAAGGGTTAACAAGTGGAGCAAAATCGTTTGGCCCTTAGCTCATTTCGGCGCACAATTAAAATTTCGATTTGGTGTTAAAACAATCTCGGAATCTCCATAAGACGAAAGAAAGTCTAATAAAACCAAAGTTTCGCTTTTGCTTGAACCAGCCTTTGCTTTGTAGTTCCTTTGTAAATCGAATAGAATTTCAACAAATTACAAAAATCAAAAATAATGGTTAAACATCTATAAACAATTTGAAATTTTTGAACAGAACGAAAAAACAAAGTCCGTCCATGAATTTCGATGCGAGCCAATTAAAACGACGGGTCACCCCATCGATTACGCCAATTTATGGAGTATTTATAAAAGATCATCGTGACCCATATCTGAGTCATGGGACCATGAACGCGTTCGGATGAAAATACTGTTCTATTTGATCTCATCGTGCCGAAACGAGCGGTGCCAGATTTTGCTCCAACGACAGCAGACTATGCGGCGCGCCGCGTTGCGTAACTGTAGCGCGCTATAGTCAGGGGCGAGCCACGTAAGCGTTTCAAGGCCACGCGCGAGCAACCCCCACCGCGTCGCTCGGCGGGAAATTCAAACGGAGAAAGCCGAGAGAACGTAAAACGTAAAACGGAACGCGGTACGCGCGCGCACGGTCGTCTCGTGCACCTCTTCTTATCATTATTTTACTTTATAGCCAAAGGAATGTAAGGTACAATACTTGATCGTATATTCCCATCATCAGCGACGAACGAGTCCTCCCATAATATACGTGGTACCTATCTCTTTCTTTCTTTCTTTCTTTCTCTCTTTCTCTCTCTCTCTCTCTCTCTCTCTCTCTCTCTCCCTCTCTATCTCTCAGTTTCTGTCACTGTTCCTAACACTGTGTTTCACTTTTATACTTTTCGCAGCCAGCTGCTCTCGATAATTCGAAATATTCGTGGAAGATAATGCTATTTATCCGCCCCCGGGTGTCCATCAATTAATCAATTAACCAATTAATCAACGCCACGGGGCCGTAATTAATGAAGGTAAAGCACAACGCGCGGCACTGCGTTTCGCGGTGAAATCTTTTAAATCTTTTTAAATCTTTCTTATCGTATCTTATTCATTTTTTTTTTGTTGTTTTGTTTTCATTTGCGTGTAATAGGCATGCAACATTTCGCGTTATACAACTGTGTAATGTGGTGTTTCTTCCCCAGGTTTATGTGTGTTGTTCCGTGTAACAATGTGTGTGTGTGTATGTATGAATGATGCCGAGCCGAGTCGAATGAACATGAATGTGCATAAAGTGTGCGCGCATCAATGTGAGCGCACGATAATAATTCTCTCTCTCTTTCTCTCTCTCTCGCTCGCTCGTAAGTTTCGCGACTTAGCGATTTATTAGTCTACTTATACTCAACAAGGTACTTAATAGTTTTCTTTCCACTCTTTCCCCCTCCAGTGAATCCCCGAGCTGCTCTACGCTGCTACTTTTTCTATCCTTCTCTCGAACAACAACGATCCTCGTTAAATTATTCTCCGCTTAATTCATTTACTTTACTTTTATTTGTTTATTTATTTATCCATTTTTTTTTGTTACTTCTTTATAGCGATTTTTCAATCTATACATTATATACGCTTACCCAAAATAATATACCGCGTGTTATCAACAGTCTAAACTCTAGAAGTCTCACTTCCAATAAAATAACGTTGTTACGCACAGTTTTTTGTACAACCCTCTTAATTTACCCCAAGTCGATCGAACGTGTTCTCTCTCTCTCTCTCTCTCTCTCTCTCTCTCTATCTCTCTTATCCATACTCCAGAATCTCCTCGATTCTCTCGACGTCTCTATGCATTGCTATTTTGTATACGCGTTCTACACGTTTCTCTCTCTCTTCGGTTTCACGTGTGCAAATATTTTTCGAATATTTTCTTATGCAATTTACAGCGGACCTGTTCGCGCCTAAATCGGCGATAATACTTCCTCGGTGAACACACTATGCGCTGGAATCTAGCAAAGTCAGGATATATCCTCTTTCTCTCTCTCCCCCCTCTCTCTTTCTTAGACAAAAATAAAAATTTCTTCTCGTTTCACTCTTCGTCTCTACGATAGATAAATCTCTGTCTCTCTCTCTGTTTGTCTTTCGCTTATATAGCTCTCTCTCTCTCTCTTTTCTCCCTCTTTTATAGAAAATATTTACAGCCAAGTGTTTCATCCCTTGGATTTTCATACTCGTTCTCATAGATTTGGAGTTTTGTAAAAGCGAAGTGAGCTGTGGATGCTCTTTTCGGATGTTTTTAGTGGTTTGTTCTCTGGTACACCCTGTATAGTTGATGCTTTAGCTACCAGCGGTTGCTCGGTGGTTCTTAAAAAAAGATTATTGTAGTCTGTTATTCAAAAGAATTGAATTCAACGTTTGTAAATGATGACTTTAAAAGTATCGACAATTATGATATCGAAAAGTATGACAATTATGACTTTAAAAGTATCTCAAATTTCACTTTTCAACAATTCATTTTGTAACAATTTATGTTTGAGTTGTCTGATTCAACGATAAAATGATTGAACATGTTTTAGATGGAATTATGAACGGATAGCTGAGGTATCAACGAGAGAAATTTGATTTCCAGAGTCTGCGAACAGTATGCAAAATGGCAACGCATAACACTGCGCCGTGCACGCGCGTATTATCAATGGAAACATCCGGCGAGCAAGTTCAGTTATTAAGACAATTTGTTTGCTTCTTCCCCGCACAACAAAAGCCTTCTTGCTGCTCCTTCTCTCATATTCCACGCTCTCTCTCTCTCTCTCTTTCTCTTTCTCTCTCTATCTCCCTTGTTCTACGTATAGTAATTAAATTCTGTTCTATTGTCGATTCGACGCGATCGATCACTATGGTACTCCGTTCCGTCTGTGTTACAATATTTCTCTGCTCTGCGGCGTTATCTATTCGGTTATTCTCTTACTGTATTAATGCTTCTTAAAGAATAGACGTCAACGTTTTTTCTCATGTATACCTTTTTCTTTTCTTTCCTCGGAATTTTTCTATATAGTTTGATTATGAAGCGAACGATTTTGCGAAGAGTGGCAGTAACGAAAGGAATCGCTCGAGAATTCGTGAAGCGACTGAACAGGTGTCCGCGTCTCGAGAAGCTTCGAAAGAAAAGCGTGTCGAAGACGTTTGATCGTTTATAGGCCTTGAACACAGCCATTGCTTTAATCATTCTTCGCCTTTGTCCCTTTCCTGACCGATGGATTGCTCGTTTGCTGCAACAGTGAGCCAGAAATCACGATTTTTAAAAGTACCAGCTCAAATGCTCCAAATTATTTAACTTTGACTACAAAAATTGATACCACAAAATGTCATTCAGCATGTACTGTTCAATCAATGAATTTTGTAAGTGCAAATAATACGTTGATAATGATTCTAATTTTCATAGACAATTTTCGAGGAAGTAGAGTTAAATAGAATTCCACTTCCTGCAGAAATAACTCTTCTGGGAACAAGATAATCAAGAGTTGTATGCAATTTTCTCTGGAAATGATTACAAAATAATTGCATTGCGGTTTTGACGGATTCGTGATTAGATTCAGCCGGAAAACCACGAAACTCTGAAGACATTGCAAGAATCTGAAAATATTATTTCAATGTTCCCAAATTGTTAAAATTATTGAAAGAAGAGATACGATATCTCACTCCATTTTTATGTGTTCCACAATTCTTTTCTTTTCTTTTTTTTTTTAATCGTATTCGATTATCGTGTACGAGTCACACTGTTGCAGGGAGCGAGCAACACGGTTGCGAAACGAACGGTTCGACTCCAAGAGAAAAAGAGCAAGCACAGATCCTTCTATCGCTATAGTGATCAAGAAGTCGCCCTTATATCCATCGATTTCGTCATTGTTTCACAGAGAATCCCATCGATCGTGCGTTCCGTAAAGAAGAAGTTCAGCTCGAGAGAACTTAGAGCGATTTTTCTTTTTTTTCTTTCTTTCTTTTCTTTTAATCGTGGGTGGTTGTTATAGTCATTATCATCTACGCGTATATATATCGTTTTCCCTTTCGTTTCCCTTAAATTCCTCTGCAGATGTGAAAACAATTCTTTGTACACTGGCGAGAAAACCTAAATAAGCAATATAAAGGTGGTGTGTACGTTCTCATAATACTTCGTAACGATTCTGTGTACCGGGTGTCCCAATTGACTTGAGCTGAATCTTGAATATCTCAGTCATCATCGACTATTGTCAAAAATATCAGAGGAAAACATTATTATATTCCAAATATTGTGGTAAGTAAAATATTTCTCTCAAGGTCAGGCTTTTAAAGATTTCAAGGTCACGGTTAATTTTTGTTTAACAAGACCGTATACGTTTTTGTTAGCGTCACTTGGTAGCCAAGGTCAATCCAGAGACCTTCATGCGACCTTGAATATTATAAATAATGTTAAAACTGCACGTGTAAATATTAATTTTAAAAAAGTATAAAGAGGTCAGAACATTGTTTATCGGAACTAATGGACATCATTTTGAGCATTCCTTATGATAGAAGCACCTTTTGTTAACGATCTTTTTTTCTATTAGTTGTTTCTTAATTATGTCGATTTTTATTTGTTTTTGGTATTCAAGATCAAATGAAGGTCATTTTAATTACTACAGGGTAATGATTAAAATATACAGTATTGTGTAAAAAAATATCGATGACCCTGAAATGTTGATAAATGTGACCTTCATAAAAATTGTTTGTTTACTACAACCTCGTTGTTTATAACATCTTGTTATCCACTTTAAATCCAATAATTGCTTTCTCTAAAATTTGTGGCTATTGTCAATAATAAATGAGATAATTAAGGTGATCAAGTTATGTGGGGCACCCTGTATACAAATCTGAACCTCAGAGTGTATTAAATCCACTATTGAAAAGAAAACAAAATTTTACATGTTTTTCCTATCAAATTTCCACTTTTCCCATTGATAAAATTGATTTCATTCAAAGTCGTCTATTTCTCAATAATATAAAAATGATATCCAGTCCATTTTAAGGTTTCATTCCCTAAAATTAGAAAAGTAAGACTTCGTACACTCGATTCCAGGTTCCAGACATATATATATATACATATGCATATACATGTATATATACATATATATGTAATGTGAAATAAAACGTATATACTCCGACGTTATTCGAGAAAACAACCTGCATCGTATCGCAGAATATACACATCTTTAACAACACGTTTCTACCGTCAAAAACGTCAACAAGTGTGGCTGATGGGATATCAATATGGCACTAAAGTGATCGGGTGGAGTTTGTGTGTCGTGTGAATGTCGTACGAAAAAAAAAACATTTTATTATTCCCTTCCCCTCCCCATTATTTCCCAATAATTGCTCTTCCCACCGAAATAGTATTTCTCTCTTTCTAATCTTTCAACGTGACTCTTGCAACCCCCCCCCCCCCATTACTTAATTACGTTAATGATAAATTCCGTCGTGTCACTCTTTTCCCCATGTGTGGTTTTATCCCTCCCTCTCTCTTCATCCGCGTTTCTAACCTCTAACCCCCGAAATATAATCTTTGTGTAATTCGCGCGCTATACAGGTAAAATGGAGTCTATGCGAAGTGGAGTGAATGGATGATGGAACATGAATTATACGATGTAGCCTAGCACACACAGCCAAGTAACGCGACACGCGGGCCGCCACGCCGCGTGGCGACGCGCGCGCCAAAAATTCAATTACAGTTACTGTTTAACAATAGTCATATTAGAATCGAGGCGAGTCAATGCAATTCCTACAGTTCTTTCTTCTTCCCCCTTCCTTATTTCTTATTCTGCTTCCCCCTCACTTCTCCTGATCTAATATACACATACAGGACGGAACCACTTCCATTCCTACGTATAGAATTATTCTACAGAAAAATTCTTCCGACAAGAGCCAAATAGTTCCAATAATGCGACAACTTGGTGCAATCAATATTTGCTGCAAGTGGATATGCTTAGAGGTCACACATAGATCAAGTTTGCATTCTTAACCCTTTGTGGTCCAAAGAGTTTTCTATCTTTCGCTTTCGGTAGCTTTACTAGCCTACGTAGAACAGCTGAGAAATAATTGTGTCACATACCACGAAATTGTGGCGTTCTTGATTAATGTAATGTAAATTATTAGAACAAGTAATTATTAATGCAAAAGTCAATGTCGAAAACTTTTGTCCAAAGTACTTTTCAGTGAAATATTACTCACGTAGTAATCGAAGCGGTTCCAGTTCTTACCCTGCACACGTACAATATAATATACATGTATATTATACATATATATATAGCAAAACACTCTGCACCACCACGCGCGAGAAGTGTGTAATTGATTCTCCTTCTTCACTCATGTCTCTCCCCGCAGTAAATATCATCTCTCTCTCTCTCTCTCTGTCGATTCGATTAATTGGATTAAAATGTTGAACCTGTAATGACGACTTTTTTTTCGTTTAACCGTTAATAAGAGATTTAAGACACTATCTACACATCTACACCTATTTTTAATCGTGTACACCTAACCCGCGGCCGCGAACACCACTCTCTCTATCTCTCCTGTCTCGCGTGACCGTTTTTCCCTCTTTCACTGTAGCTTTTTTCTTATACTCCTTAAAGAGAAAAATGAGCGAATGAAAAAAATGTATCATCGAAACTGTACAAAAACAAAAGCGTCGTATGAAACAAGATCCTTCTCTCTAAATATGTGTTTCCTTGGCGACTGCCCTGGCTTAATTAGACTAACAGTGTATGGTATCCTCTCGTTAAACAACTCGTAGGTAACATTGACTGGCCAACCAATACTGTTTTGCCACTTGCATAGAGGTATTTGTGTATCCTTCTCTCCTTCTTGTTCCTCTTCCTCGTCTACCGCTTGTTAGATTCTTTTCTATTTGAAATCGTTCAACGAGCAATTCTGTCAAACCCTCAATGACTCTACGAAGAGACTCAAAGGTGATCTTTCTTTTTCAGTTTTCTGATCCAGCGTCTGAGCGACAAACATTCTTCTAATCAGCATTCACTTTTGCAACGAATGAACACTTATAATATGTATTGTTAAAGATCTTTCGAGATACTAAACATTGTACAGACATTGTATAAACTGCTAAAAGGAAATATACTTATGTTAGCTGATCGCTATGGCTTGTACGTGTATCTTCTTAGTTCTTGCCATAACCACAAGGAGACTGTAGGCGCATTCCAGGTGTAACGCGTCCCGATATCATTTGTGATTTTGCATAATGAAAGCATCCGTCGTTACTCGAATCTTGCAGCGTCTCCTTGCTCCAGTGAATTATCGTACGTCATCGTGTCACTTCTCCTGCGCAAATAAATTCTCTAATTTTACACACTATATCAATGTATCGTGGCATTTTTTCACGTACTGGCAGCTGATGAACGTATCCCTCTCCCTCGACTCCATCACAGCTAGTCTTATATAAGTAATCTGTTCTACTAAGGAATGTGTTTACTGAGAAAACCGTAACCTAGTCTAATTATCGTGTGCTACCTACAAGTTGTTTGGCATAGAGATTTACTTTGCAAGATATAGCGTGTTTCTTTTTTTCGTTTTCTTTATCAATGTGCACGTTATGATTTGATATATTCGTACAATACCCTAATCGAATAAAGATAATGGCTTTGATTTCAATAATAAAGGAAATGAGATAACAAATACAACAAAAAAAAAAAGAAGAAGAAGGAAAACAAATGTTTGCGTAAGAATGATTCTTTCGATGAGGCTGATTAGAGATATTATGATGGTATTAAATGATGTAACGCAAGAAATGTTAATCTACTAACCTAGGACTCTTTACATTGAATGAAACGAGAACGTTTTGCTGCTTATAAAGAAGCAAAAGAAGAAGAGGAGAGATTTAAGAGAAGAAAATATGTTATATGAGATAAAAATCTAGTCGTTTCCTTTCAAGTGGTGTGATAAGATCAATGTTTGGTTTTTTTTTCTTTGCGACAAAGCACAAAACATATAAAAATTCTCGAGAGTTAAAGCGAATATAATGCAAGTTCTCCTATCGTTTGATCTACTCTGTAATGTACAAATTCTCGTGCGATGCTAGATTTTCGGTATGCTAAGTATCGATGATGAGAGTGACGAACGACAAAGAGATTATGAAACGACGCACAAAATGAACAAAGATATAAAATCTTTCGATAAGTCTTCGCCTGTCTGAAAAACCATTCGGTGCACGCCTGACTGATTTATAGTCGGGCCCGTGCGAGAGTTTTTGCAAAGGTAGAAATAGAAAGAAAGCGGCAATAGGATAACAAGATCGACGATACCCAATGGATCATAGATTTAATGTGATGATGCGAGTAACTAACGAAGAAATCATTGTACCTTTAAATAAGGTAAGAGAAATATTATGCTGCCATTAGAGTGTTAAATAGCGCGACGGCTATCGAGATAAATCAATTTATATAAATTAAGTTAATTATATTATATATTTATATATAATATGCGACGCTCGTAACATGTTCTATTAAAATTCCTCGAATAGATCTATCTACAGCAACCTAACAATAGTTTGCATCTTTATCGTTAAATCTGTGACTTCTCAATGCCTCTGGGCAAACACACAGTGAAATTTCATCGATAATAGTTCACATAGAATTTATGGATAAACTTAAAACCATGTTTCACGTTCGCGGACGCAAAAATATTTTGTCAACAATGTTTATAATATCATTCCATTCCATGTGTATACATATATACATACACATACATGTATACGTATGCTTGCAATTCAGATGTACGAATTCTCTTTTCAAAGTATTGTAATCTTCAAACCATTTGTGTGTGTGTATATATATATATGCATCTTTATATACATATATATCTGTATATATATATTTTTTTAGCTGTAATATATACATAACATATATATGTGTATATATATATATATATGTACTCTTCTCTCTCTCTCTCTCTCTCTCTCTCTCTCTCTCTCTCTCTCTCTCTCTCTCTCTCTCTCTCTCTCTCTCTCTCTCTCTCTCTCTCTCTCTGTAATATATTATTACTCATGTTATGCGATATTTATAAATATACAAGTTATTATTTTAAAGAGCGGTGAGCCAGCGCCCCCAGCTTATATGAATTGTACTCATTGTACACTTATATATTTCATTTGACGCTACAGCTAACGTTCTTTTACAATTTATTTTAACTAAACCCATTATTGATTACCGCCTATCCCTTATATATCACCCTTTCCTAATATACCTACCCCCCAAAGAACGAAAACAATGATCCGAAATCGTTATTAGTTATGTTTTTTTTTTGTTGTTATTCCAATAGATGGTAAATCATCCTTCTCCTCCTCCTCTCTCTCTCTCTCTTTCTCTCTCTCGCCTAGCAAATGGAGTTAGAAGCTGTACTTATCATCAACGGAAACAAGTAAGTTTTTTTTCACTATCTAAAAAGTTCATTCTCTACCTAATGATTTGATTCAATGTCAAGGTGCGATCGTTTAAAGATTCGGTTGGCTTAAATAGAATCCCATATATATACTATATATATATGTGTGTGTGTGTATGTATGTATAAAGCAGCATCATACAGAACCCAATGATGTATGACACGACTGCTGATCCATGGCGGACACTTTATGCAAGAGTAAACGTGTGTAATAAAATAATCTCAATCTTCAAGCTTCACTTAAGGTACTTAATCATTGCGCACAGAAAACAACGAAACATCTGTCGATATTACAACAAACATTTCCGTTTTCTGTGTTCGCATCGATAAATATCTATATATTACTTAAAAAAAAAAAAACAGAAAGAAAGAAAAAACAAAACTTGTGGTAAAACGTTTTGGAAAACGAGAAACGAATATGATACTTGAGAAGAAAGACACTCGATGATTAATAAACTCTGCAAAACACGTATGTATAATATATAAATATAAATATTCTCAACAGTGACGATAAAAACTTGTATCCGTGCAACTATAACATAAAGGAATGACGAAAAAACAAGGTTCTATATCGCAGCATTTTGCAATCAGCAAAAGTGTCGACGAATCTGTGTAAAACTCTCTGTGTGTATGAAACTTCGAATTGTATTCAACTGATGTACCTTGAAACTAAAAATAATTAGACGAAATTGGTTTTTCGTGTACGAAGTGTGTGTGTGTATATATATATATATGTGTATATCTATACAGTGTGTCTAGTGTGGTGTGACGTTCTGTTAATAATGGAAAACACTATTCGCTCGAGAATCTCTCCTTCAAATGATGAAATCGAGTGTGTATGGTTTTCACTTTTTTTTTGTTCACCTAGCAATCCTAAAACAGAATTGAAAATGGTTCCGTTTCCTAAGGCGTACGGTAAGAAAAGAGAACGAGACTCGAACGCTAATACATTTTTCCGTGTACGTGTTAATAATCTAAACGCTATTAAAGATATAGATGGGATGAAGAAGATTACTTTTGAGAAACAAAAGGCTTTGGGATCGAGAATAAAAACTTGGCAATATAAGATATTATGTTACTCATATCTCGCTGGACCAGCCAGCATCGTAAATATATAAATATATGTTTATATACGTAGAATAGATCTCCCTCTATATGTATATTCATCTTTCCAGCCAAGTTATTTCTTCTGCATTCGTTAAATGTAAGATCTTTGGTTTTGCCAAGGTGTTTGCTCTCTCCGGTACTTTAAGAAGCGTTGTTCGAACAAGTACGTTCCAAGCAACAAGAGTAAGGTCGCTTCTAAACAGCCTAATCATTTCATAGTTCAAGGAACAGTTCAATACAATAAAGTGTTGCGGAATCCTTATTTTTCTGTTTTCACTTTATAAAAACGAATGTTTAAGTAAACATACACGGGATGCTAATTCCTCCGGATATTTCAAGTCATTCAATTGTGAGTTCTGTATGACCTTTGTAAACTAAGAGTGTGTCTCGAGTTAGATTATGCTTTCATGCATAACGAAAAGAAAAATATATATTATATGTACGTGTACGCATATATAGATTTTTCTTTTCTTCTCCACAAAACGAAACAATTACACCCATGTCTAACACATCTCCGACTGGATCATCCAAGAACAATAATATTATGGCCGAGATCGTGCCATAATGGTTTCTAACGTAACAATAGATTTTTGTTTTTCTCATGTCGTCATATCTCTTCTTCAATATGCTATACCATACAACTAGATATATTATGTGACTCTGATGTGGTACGTGTTTGTGTTATTCGTGATAAAGCCCCGTAACGTGGTGTATCACAGAACAATTGTAGTAGTTATTGTATATATATATATATATATGTATATATATATAACATATAATATTCATATACCGTAATAATCTTAAAAGATAGATAAATGTTTTCTGACGAGCCATGATGGATGCATGAAACGGTGATGTGACGAATGCAAGCGCTATAGTGATGTAGCGATTAAATGAGAACGGGTGGTAGGTGGTGGTGGTGGTGGTGGTGGTATTTTTTTGTTGTTGTCGGGCGAGTGTTTTAAAGAAGGGAGAAAAAAGAGAGCTACCGCGACATCGTCGACGTCATCTCAAGACGAGGCGAATAGGTGAATAACGGAGCTCAATAATGGGGATGAACAGAAGTGCTGTACTTGAAATCAATGGATCATACTGGCGAGGGCATTCTGGCGTGCACGTTTCGCCTCCTCTTCGCTGATCCTCTGCTCAATCAAATATTGAGCAGTGTCGATCGCGTTCGGATAACCCGTGATAGTCACTATGCGGTTCCTAGTACCAGGAGCGAACATGCCCTTCTTAGAGATTTGTATGTTGGCGCCACTTAGGTGCTGAATCTCAATGAGGGCACGACCACCGGGTCCCAGAATAGCTCCGACTATAACCTCTGCAATTTCCATGTCTACTTTCTTGGTCTCCTTGCTGTTGGCGTCTACCTGTGTAGGACTCTTACTTACAAGTGACAACTGGTTCGTGCCCAGCCCGAACGAGTTGTTGTTCAGATGGATTGCGCTGGCCGCTGTGTTGTTTTGTCGGAACGGATCGAACGGCTCGTATCTGTCCAGCGTGTTGCGCGGTGTTGGTGACGTTGATCCAAGTGCTGGGACCGTTCCGATTGGTCCGAACACACCACCGTTGTTGTTCGAACCGTTCGCCGTTGTGGTGCTGTCCATCGGGTTCCCAAGGTAACTCATGCTGGAAGGCATCCCGATCGTCATCCCGAGGATGTTGTACTTGGCCAGTGTCGCGAAGGCAGACAGAATCTCCGTGGCTGCGGGTTCCACAAAACCCATAGTCCGTAAATTTAACTTTATGTGTTCCAACAGCTGCGTTCTTACTGGTGCGGTGCCCGCTGTGATTGCAGCTTCCAAGTCCAAGTTCAAATTGAGACCAGCGCCGTTCAAAAGGCTCACTGTGAACCAACATTAGCGACCTCGTGATAATGAATTTCTCCGTTAAAAGACGCGCTTTGTTCCGACCGCAAACCGTTTGAGATCTTACCTGTGTTGATGCCGGCTGTAGATGTGTACGTAGGAGTGGTTGTCGGAGCTTGAGCATAGGGACTGCCTGTGGGATTGTAATTAGCTACGGGACCACTTACGTCAGCGTAACTAACGTTGGGGCATGTACCGCTCAGTGGATCACCAGCCACTTTTGCTAATATCATCATTAACGCGCTACGATTGTTCTCCTTCTCGCCGATCACCGTTATACACCTCTCTTGCAAAGAGACGTCCTTCGCCTTTTGACTGATCTGAACGTACGAGCCGGACTCCTCTTTGATTTGCTTGATATAGTTCCCGGCTTTACCTATTATCATTCCCGCGGTGCTGTTAGGCACTAGAATTTTTACCTGAAAGGTGAAATTAATCAGAGGATGGTCGCTGTTGATGAGATGGTTCTCGAACTGTCCCGATCATCGAGTACCCACACACTTCTAATAATGATATTATATAAGGTGATACCTATTTTTTACTGTTACAGAAGCGACAATTGTTATTGGGTCAGTCGGTACGATACCGTATATATGCAAAAACAAAGATAAGCTTTATCAGTACCTGTTTGTCTCTCTCTGCTGTGGTTTTTCCAGATTCAAAGTCAACGGTTGTTTTCAATGTGAGGTCTGGTTTCTCACGAATTTTATCCATGATGAAGTCCATAACTGCCATTATAGCTTCCAAACTGCCTGTTATCAGACATACCCTTTCCGTGGTTCCTGAAAACCAGAGTATCTACATCGTATCTATTTCATAAAAAAAAAACACACACACACACAGTGCTAGATTCTCTTTAACATACCTGGATAGAAGTCATGAGACTTGGACATTTTGACCCTGGCTTCTGTATCTTTTTGTAACTGGGCGATTGTGTCTCCACCTTTTCCGATAATAGCTCCTGCGGCCACACTGGGGACCAGTACTTTGAGGTGATACGATCCATCTCCTCCTACAAGCAAATCCACACAGAGATTGTTAAATCACCTGCTTAGATATCGTAAGAAACATCTGAGCACACCTTCGAGTTGTCATTGGGATTGGGAAACAAGTACAACATATATTAGGTTAATGCAAAAGTTCGTGCCTGATTTCGTATTAAAATACAACAAGGAATCAGGCATGAACTGTTGCATTAACCTAATATTTGCCTCTGACTCGCAGCTCTTTTTCAAAGTTGAAGCTATCTCTATTATAAATCTTTCTAAGGTATATCGAAACAGAAATTCTAGCGTCCCTCGAATCTCCAGAACAACAAACCAAGAGTTTAACATCTCTTACATATCTCTGGCAACAAACTGAAATTCTAGTGCCCTTGGATTCCTCCGGCAACAATTTGAAATTCCAGTGTTTCTCGGATCCCTTGAGTAACCACAGCGGGTAGCTACGATCTCTGTCACAGTTTCCTACCGACGAGCACAAAGGCCTACAAGGGCTTCCAACTTATCGTCTCAGTTCAATTACGCGTGTGAAGGTTCAACTCTCGACCGTTCCAAACAGGTTAACAGACTGTACAATTCCGTAGCAAGTTTTGACGTAAAAGAGAGGGAACACGATGGGCCGCAAAGGGTTAAATAAAAAAGATCTTTGATGAGGGAAATCACAACTACACAGAGAGACAAGTCACAACAAAGAACAGCCATAAAACGTGTACACAGACATTCCCACAGAGTGGGCACACAGTGAAGAGTACATTGTGGCGACAATGTACAGACACAGAAATCGAGCAGGCTAAGAAAAAGACGGAGAGAGAGAGAGAGAGAGAGTGTGTGTGTGTGTGTGTGTGTGTGTGTGTGTGTGTGTGTGTGTG
>CM052121.1:3809938-3825782 GCA_028454245.1 Halictus quadricinctus | reverse complement strand
GACAACGGGGAAGAGCCATCATCACGGTTCGAGTTGTCGCGTAATTGCCGTGAGCGTAGGATAACGCGAGAGCGTGGCGCGCGGTGGTCGCGCCGCGCGCGCGGTCGCGAAGTTTCGCAGCTCTGCGTCGAGGGCGAACAGCTGTTTGACAGATGGAAGCCCTGTGCGCTCGCTCGGCTCGCTTCGCGGCGACCTTGACCCGCAACCTCGCCAGCGTAACGGTGTGCTCGGCTGCCTGACAACTCACCGATACGCCACATCCTAGTAACCGTTGCTCGAAACGGGTGGCGGCGGCTTGTGCCGCGTTCCCTCGTGCGAATGGTCTCGCGTCGACGACGACGACGACGACGACGACGGTTTCGCGTCTACTAGGAGATCGTCGGTGACGGCACTGCACTGTCGCGTGACACGACAACACCGCGACGACGTTGTCCGACGGCGACGGCGACGAGTACGGTGCGACAACGGACAGGTTACGCACGGTACGGTACAGGACCGCGGAACCGCTCCTCCTGAGCAGGTACTCGCCGCGAGGTCGGCGGGTACGGGAAAATTGCAGAGTCACTGAGCGTGATCGACAGCCACCGCCACGGCAGCGATTCTCCATTAACGACGTCCACAGAGGCACGACCGCCCACGCGAGGAATCAACCACGACAGAACGGCGACGTTCGGGCCACGATGACAGCGAACGGTTATGTTACGGGGAAAAACCGACCGGGTAGGAGAAAAAGTAGAAGAAAAGAGGACGATGTTGACGATGACGATGACGATGACACGGGATCGTGAACGGTTTAGGGAAGGGAGCCTCAAAGGGGAGGGGAGAGAGGGAGCGCGACGATGACAACGATGACGTTGACGGGAACCGTGGAAGCGTGAACGTCAATCGTGGAAATGAGGGAGAAAGACAGACAGATAGATAGCCAGAAAAGACAACACGCACCGCGTTACTTTAGCGAAGATTATAAGAAAAGTTCGCGGTCACTGGATAATGCGGGTTTCTCGCGAACAGAGATATCGAGGGAAGGAAAAAAATGGGGAGATGTATGCGAGAGGAGGAAAAGAGAGAAGGAGACGTGGCACAAGAGGATGCGCGAACCGCTGTGCGGTGCACCGTGTTCGCGTTCGCCAGCCGTTCGAGAAGTGGGAAACGAAAGGGAACGGCTGCGTTGCCTGCCTAGCTGGCTGGCTGGCTGGCGAGCGATCGCTCGTTCGTTCGTTCGCTGTGTCAACAGCAGCAGCACCAGCAAGACAAGATTGTCAAAGGCGCGCGCTAGAGCGAAAGAGCGAGAGAGTGCAAAGAGCGCAATGTTACGGGAAAATTCAGAAACAGAGAGAGAGAGAAGGGGACAAACAGTGGTAAAAGGATCGAAGGGGACAAACGAAATGATTGTACATGTATATTTTATCGGTTCGGATTGTACGTGTATATATATCGAGAGGGGGAGAGAGGGGAAGGGTGGGGGTAGAACGATTGACGGAAGGCAGCAGCACACGGCAGGAGAGGTTTGTTTCGGGTGGACAGAGCGGAGTAAAATGATTGACAACAGGCGATCGAAATACCTGATCCGTAATGTGACCTCTTCGTCGCGCCATTTTCCGTGTCGCAATCGAGCGGCCGCTTCCTGGAGTCTGCAATCTCCGGGGAGGGACACGTCTCCATTCCTGAGTCGGCAGCCATCTTGGCTCGTTCGTTCTCGCGCACACACACACAGCCAACGGAGTGTTAACAGGGGGGAGAGAGAGAAATAGAAAGAGGGAGAAAGAGAGACAGACAGAGATTGTGTGTGTGAGAGAGAGAGAGAGATGTATGTATGTATGTATGTATGTATATGCTCGGTCGACACCACACAGAGAGAGAGAGACGATGGCCGCGACCGGGGGGCAAGTGTCGTCCGAAGAAACAAGAGGCAAGGCGGAGGAGACGCACCACTCACGGACCGAACGAACGAACGAACGTACGCACGACCACGATTGCTGGTTTTCAGGCGGAAGGAAGGGAGACCGACCACGGACGTACGTACGCACGTACGGACGAACAAACGACGGACGCTGTCTCTCGCGGGGTGCCGCGTCTCACTGGCGACTGCTCGCGGCTCCCTTGCCAACCAGCTGGTTGATACTCGATGGTGTGCGCGCTCTGCCTCGGCCCTCGCGTTCTTCGTCCCTCCTCGTCTATCTTCGTCCCACTTCGTCTAGTCCCGTCTCGCTCGCGCCCCTATTGGTCCCGATCGGCAGAGTCCACCTCTCCTTTTCCCACCAGCCCTCGCGGGCTCC
Source organism: Halictus quadricinctus (assembly GCA_028454245.1). Lineage (NCBI taxonomy): Eukaryota > Metazoa > Arthropoda > Insecta > Hymenoptera > Halictidae > Halictus > Halictus quadricinctus. The sequence continues at coordinate 3,823,506 of CM052121.1, read as the reverse complement.
GTGCACCAGGGACGTAACGTTCGACCTGCACCAGGGGCGTCTTACCTTGGCACTCGAGAGCGCACGCATCGATTCCCGTACGAATTTTTTTTTTCCCCCCAGTTTTCTTTTCACGCTCGAACGTTTCCGTGCCGCGATCGACCGCCTAGACGACACAACGCATCGTTCGAACCGTTCTCGGTATCGATCGAAACGAATCGACTGGAGATCTCTCGGTCCACCAGCGATCCACAGAATCCGATGTTTTCCGTATTATATAATTTATTGGTATTGCTTCGATTTCGTAAGCTTGCCCAACCGATAGATGCGTGCGTCTTTTTCCTTCTCGCTCTCGTTCTCTCTCTCTTTCTTTCGTTAGACGTTAAACGATTCACGATGAATCGTGTGTTACGCGCGATCGGATTTTCGGTTGTTCGTCGGAATGGAAGAAAATGTTGGATCGATGAATTGTATAGTTTATCGATTGATTTCGCCCGCCCGCACACGGTTGCGCCCGCGAATTATCGTGGCGTACTGCGCATAAACGATTCAACGGATTTTCTTCGATGGACACGCACGGAAAAGTTTTCGTAAGCGTTCTAGGAAGTGTTTTCGGTTTATTAGAAGCACGACGGTATTACTACAAGACCGTCTATGCTGTAAAAACTATTTTCCCCGCCAAGGACGTTAATCTCGTTGCCGTTTGGTGCGCACTGCGGTATGACATCATGGTTCGTGTGTAAACGGATAGAGAGAGGGAGAGAGAGAGAGAGAGAGAGAGAGAGAGAGAGAGAGAGAGAGAGAGAGAGAGAGAAAAAGAGGGAAATAGAACGTTTTTGATTTTCCTAGAAGGCCACGACAACGAACTCGAATTTTCGAACAATAGGGGGACAACGCTTATCTCGGGACCCTCGGTGACCGTCGATCGGATTTTATCGGCCCGTATGGCTACGTGTTGTGGCAACTTGTCGTCGTTCGCATACTCTCCTCGCATAGATGAGTAATTGTCCACTGTCGTGACGAAGTTCCGTCCGCAGGCGCAGCATTAGTAAATATCTTCGAAAATGAACAGTGGCCGTTGGTCGAAATATGTATCGGTTAACCGTAAATTACGAGATACCACGATTCGTTATCTATCAACGGTCGTGGCGCGGGGCAGAGGGGTCGAGGGGGAGGGGTGGCAGGCACTGTAATTTTTCTTTGAAAGTGACAATCGCGTTTGGCCGCGACCGTTGTGAATATTTCAGCGGTATTAAAATAAATTACAGAGGTATTAAAATAAAAAGAATAAAGAGTTATTTTTAATAGTCTTATCCGAGGTAGCCGCGCGTGGATAATTTCCAATGAATCGCGCGTTTTTCAAAACGTATACAATTTTTTCCGATAAAATTGATCCGTGCCGCTCGGCCCCCGAAACGAATATTCGACGCGCGACGACGTTTGAAAAAACTCCCAAGGATCGTGTTTTCCCATTTTTTTTCCCCCGACAAGGTTACAAATCGTCGTGGATACAAAACCGAGGCGGCTCGGAAAAGAGAAGATTGGAAATAATTAACGTGTTATCGGCGCGCACGATCAAGTTATGCCTCCGTTACAGCACAATGGATGTTTTTATTTTGCAACGGGCAGAAACAATATGCCAGTACTAGACGGCGAACCAGGCGGCTATTGTTTTCAAATATCGATTACGACCGTTCGTACACGTGTGTCACAGGTGTAATCCCGAGTAGAGAGAAGTGGGAGGGGGTGAGAACCGTGGATTACAAAATCACGGGAGAATCTATACATTTTCAAATATATACACTGTACCGTTTTTCTTCGGAAACATTGCGACCGATCCGCTATCGAACGGTGTAAAGTCCGAAGTTGCAGCAGCGTTGGGCGATACGTAATTGCGCAGTGTGCGAAAGAGACAGAGAAAGAGAGACAGAGAGAATGATAGAAAGACACAAGGAAAAAAAAGTTGTATTTCGCATTACAAATAGTCGCATAAAATCCCGAGCTACGTTACATGCACACACAGAGAAGCGTTCAGTCAACAGTCGCGTGTCGCAATGCTGTTATACTCGAACGCGGTCCCCGTGTGTGTGCAACGTCTTCTCTCGACGAAAGCCGACAACAGAGCGACGATTGGCGAATTCGCGCGGGCTCTTCCCTATCGAAAGGTTGTCTATGAGCCACGAGGTGGCTCCTGAGTGCTATTAAACGGTGTGTTCGTCCGATAACTACACAAACGAAGGGGAGAAAGAGAGGGGGGGAGAGAGAGAGAGAGAGAGAGAGAGAGAACGGACACGAGCTCTCGGAGAGACACACGTGCGTGCGCGTCGCCCGCCGTTTTCACGGATGGTCTTCGTCTCTCACCTGCACGAACTAATTTGTCCATCCCGCGAGAGATCGCTTCCCGTTCAGGCCCTCGTGTTTGCTCGAACTGGAGGCGCAAACGCACGCACCGACGCTTCACCGCCGTCGCCTCCTCGTTTCTGTGCAACGGAATCTCTCACGGTTGTCTCCCCGGATCCATTGGTATAGGTGCACGTAACACGTCTACACACGGGCTGGCGGCTGTCATGAATTTTTCGAGCGATGGGAGCTAGCGGCGTTGCTCGGTATATAATCACCGCGCGACCTCGCTCGATTGCACTTCTCTCCCGTATGACGTGCACCGTGCTTCCTTCGACTACGATCTTCGACTACGATCCCGAACTTCGACATTCCTTTCTGCCCGGAGTCATTACTACTCCTCTTTCGAGTCCACTCGTTGTGTCTATTTACTCGGGAATTTTCGGGATCGCCACCTAACGATCTTCGTATCTTGTTCCCCCCGTTGTATCGAGAGAGAGAGAGAGAGAGCGCAAACTCGAAATCCACCACGAGACTTTCGACTTTTGAGCCTTACCAGGAATCGAGTAATGATCTTGAAATGTTGTTCGAGAGTGAAAACTCAAAATCCGTCGACTTGACTTTGGACTTTTGAGTCACCCAGCGATCGAGCAACGATCTCGAAATTTTGTTGCGTCACATGTCGCGTTCGAAAGCACAAAATCCACCGACTTTTGAGACCGCTTGGCGATTGAGTAACGATCTTGGAATTTTGTTCCCTTATTGCGTCACGTGTCCAGAGCGCTAGGATGAGGTAGCCTCTAAATAAATATATATGTATAGAGAACTCTGCTCCCAACCGGTTTATCGTGTGATTTCCGATTGTGATACATAGACGACGGTTCTCTCTCTCTCTCTCCCTCTCTCTCTCTCTCTCTTTCTCAGGAGCGTGTGTTACCTAACCGCTAAAGGAATATAAGTTCCTTTAACGTGTATATTGTCCTTGTCCCACACCGACTAGAGTGAACGAGCTAGATCCCTTGCACTCTTTTAGACTCCGGGTTAGCAGGCTGTCCATCTATACTTAAGCGTGAGCGCATATTGTGCTGCACGCACGATGCATACATTTAAATGCTTCTCCAAGGTCGTCGCAGCACTGACACATAGACACACTGCTCGCCTAGTGCAACGATCAGAAAATCGTGGGTCAACACCGCGGTGTGTTTCTCGACTCTAATTTCAATTCGATTTTCGTTTTAGCCAAGAGACGAGCGATATTATTGTGTCCGTGGAACGATACGGTATATATATGTATGTGGTGTATACGACTTCATGTTTACCGTTAGGGAATAACGATTTTGTGAGCAACGTGCTCGAACATGTTTACTCGAATATTAATTGCGCAATGCGATTGAAGAAATATATTAGTTTTCGTGCATTGAATATTATGCAAGCGGAACAGTACGATTCCTTTGCTACGTTGACCCCATTTCGCGTTTGACCTTAATATCACACAAGGTACTCCAAGTCGATCTATGTAACACCTATATCAGCTTTTCGGGAACCTATTTCTCGCGTCAATCTTATTATCTTCTATGTATGTGTACACGCGTGTGAAAGATAATATAATTTCAATAAAGAATTTTCTGTATCTTTCCTTGCAATTATATATATAGCCATCTGATTATTTTTTACCCCGCTCGTGCAAACGTGAATGATTTACATATTGCATACATAATACCTCACGTATCAAGTATACTAATAATAAGTTTAATCGTCAACGTATGTTACGTATACGGACTATTTAATTGTTACTACGTTCATAAATATGTTTCATTTTTCGATAAGATAATTGCAAAGTGTTTTCGTTGATCCACGTATATATGTAGACGCTGCTTTGACCAGGCGAGTCGATCGCGGAGAACATAACCATATTTTGTGTTTCCGATAAAGTACCTATCTTCGCTTAACAACATAATTATATAACGGACCTCTTTGTAATCGAGAATCTTATAATGCTTGTGATAAAGATGTCCGCGTATATCGCCAACTCGCATAGTTGCCGTATCCATACTCTCTGTAATGGATGACGTCGAAACGCAGGTGAAGATCTTATTTTTTGCTAAGGCCAGGGAACTAACGGGTAAAAGAGAATGTAGGATCACCGTACCACGGAAATTGTCGTACAACGATTTAGTGGACGAAGTAATTAAACAATTTAACCTAGAAACTATACGTGACAGTTTGATTCTGGCAGTGAATGAAGAATTTGTACCTGCTGACGCTGCCTTAACTCTGGCCGAAAAGGACGAGATTGCTATCATTCCGCCGCTCAGTGGAGGTTTGTTATATCTTTTGTATAAACGTAATGAAAAATGTATAAAATATATAGAATTGTTTATATACAATCGTGATTGTCTTAGGTTAAAATGGGGTTCCCGGACGACATTGTTAAGCTTCAACATGAGGAGTTAAATATCGGAGAAATAATCAATTTAGCGGTATCCCCAAACTGTGGAGCCATATCCAATTTTATTGGCATTACTAGGGATAATTTTGAGAATAAAAATGTATGATAAGAGTTGAAACAGGTGGGAGCAAAGTTTAAGGGAGCAAAATGAATACGATATCTTCTTCTTTTTCAAGTTATTATCATGTTAAACGCTATCCCTAGAGATTAGTTACAGACTTTCGATTTACACTGTGTCAGTTAAACGGCATAAACAGAAAGTCAAGCAAAATACGCTTGGCGTTTAACGTATTACCGATTGAAATTAAGTAGAAGAGTATGAGTTTTCTCTGTGCTTTTTGTGCAGTAGAAATGTCGCTTAAATTGTCTCCCACATGCTTCTAAACACCCAATATATTAAAGAATTTTTAATGTAATCATAAATTTTATCTTTGTAGGTTTTAAAACTAGAGTACGAGGCCTATGAACCGATGGCACTAAAAGAAATGAAAAGTATTTGCACAAAAATTCGTTCCCAGTGGAATGTCCACCACATTGTGATATATCATCGCCTAGGAGAGGTACCAGTATCTAAAGCGAGCGTGGTAATTGCAATTTCGTCTCCCCACAGAGAGGAGTCGTTAAGAGCCGTAGAATATGCTATCAATACACTGAAAGCTTCTGTGCCTATATGGAAAAAAGAAGTGTATGACACGCATGAAACTCAATGGAAGGAGAATCGAGAATGTGCCTGGTCCAACTGTAAATAATATTTTTCTTTGTTACCTACATTTCGAGAATGAATTTACTGTTACGTTCACATAATGTATTAACACAGTTTAGTATTTTTACTAGAGAAATTTTATATTGAGTTTATAGAAATTTTAATAAATCGTTGATGAAACCTTCATAACTGTATTACCATTTACCCGTTGAGTATTAACATGCTTATTGTGACTGACCTCGATGAATTGTAATTCAATTCGTTTTCACCATTTTTAAGTACCGGAAGATGCGATCCCAGTATTAAACGACACTGAAGAAACCGTGATAGAAAGCATCGATGTACAAGAAGTGGAAGACAAAGAAGAAGAAGAAGAAGAAGAGGAAAATGCGTTTAATGTCGAAATAGATCCGAGTCTTGTACAAATTCGTGCGACAAATGAGGAACTGAACCATAGAATAGCGTCTTTCATTGAAAGAAAGCGACAGCAAGTAAATATGGTGAATGTACAAGAATTTTGCTACCACAGGTTGGTTCATCATCGAGAGTATCGAGTATGTAAATATATTCAAATAAGTGCTATATTTTTTTAACACTAGAACTACCGAGCAATAAATGCGACTGACGTATATTGTAACAGTGACAAGACTGTGCCCATTCAGACTTCATACCACTTTTATTGTAATATGTGCTTCAATGATGAGGTTCATTAAAAAATTTCTAATGAAAACGTTTTTACAATTTCAGTAATTGTAAAAGAAAAAATTAGGAACAAGTCATTTTGACTCGTCCGGTAGTTCTAGTGTTAAAAGACATTAATAAAAACGTCAATCTTTTACACAGAGATCAAGACGAGGAGCATGAAGATTCTTGCGCGAGAGTAGACGCAATTCTTATTAGAAGAAAAGACTCGAAAAGCCATGTTAAAGGTGGGTGGAAATACTTACATTTGAAGTTGCATGCAGAGTTGCATTTTATCGTGCAATGTTTTAGTCCACAGAGTACTGAACACATGGGGACCACAGACAGTTGACCAATCCTTTTTACGTAAGGCTGCAATCTCAGGAACGAGTCAAACGAGCACTAGTTGTACAACCGTGTTGAACGATAGGATATCGACTACTGAAAGAATACTCGGCATAAATCGGCCCGTACCGAAAGATGTATACGAAAGGTTAAAAAATATTGAGGATCGGATACTGTACCTGGAAAGCACTTCTCCCGAATATAAAGACTTTTGGGTAATATTTTGGATTTAGAAAGTTCTTTGAAAAGCTTGTGTATTACTGAAATATTTTATAGTGATCGAATATCCATTGTACGATCGAAACTGGAGGGTTCTATGAAAAAAATTTAATCCTAGTATTGTTCTCACCCTTGGCTATATAATGAATACTGGGACAGCTTCAATAATAAAAGATTCCATCGCATTTATTTTGTGAATATTGTTTATTTACAGAAGGCAGAGGATATTAATAGTCTCAAAGGAACCTTCAAACCAGTCCGGAAACGGGTGGGTACACCCTTGAAAAATCCAATTTTTTGCTGCAAAGCTTCAATGTATAATAAATTAATTTCAGACCTATTCAATGGCAGAATTGGACACAAAGCTGCACGAGCTGGAGGACAAGTATGCGAAAAAGATGAAATAATTTTTCTCCGACTGATTATACTATTATTTGTAATGTATCTTAAGAAATATATGTACATCGTATAACATTTCTAAACGACTGCGTCTTTTTTTAAACGTCCCGCAATTTAAACAGAAAAATTTATACAATTCTGTAAACATTTCGAATTAATAGCAGACAGATATGTACATTAGGAAATATATATTCTATAGAATTTTTAAACGTTTAAATTCCCCGCTACATCACCGTACAGAAAAACTCGCATATCATTGTAGGCGTTTGGAACGAATAAACCGGGGACAGGTAGGGCAATAAATCGCATGAGGGTATCGGCAATAAATTGCCTCGGCGCGCGGCTTTCATCGCGCAAGCCGGCCCGCATACTACGGACAATAAAAGGTGGGGCTACGGTCTCCACAGGCAAGGTCAGAACTTTTGTTCGGGCATGTACTTACGTTAGTTCGTCTTTCGGTTGATAGAGGCAGTCTTCGTCGAGCTGCCATACGGTATGGCCGCGGTTCGTCGCAAGTTTTCTCCTTATCCCGCTGTAAATTAAAGTGAATTATTGATAGTGATGTTTCACTCGTCCGCCGGCACGGTAAAAGCTGCTCGTACTGTCGCATGCTGGTGAGTACTGTCAAAAAGCTTAATCAAATACATCGGTATATCTCGGTGTGAGTGTCGTCGAGCACGCGGGCAGCACGTCGTCTGCCAGGTTGACAAGCATCATCCTTTTCCCTCTCAGCTGGCTGTATGGACCGTTCGGATCGTTTTTCTTCCTCCCTCGAATCTTCATGAAAATTTCACAAAAAGTAAGTCACACGCATACATACGTAGACACACCGTGATCTTAGTCTCTGACAATTATCCTATCGATGCGGAACTGTTTTCTGTATTTTTCTCGGTTAAATTTTTTACTTTGGACATCTCGGGATTTTCTCAAAAGATCTGGTTTTCGTGATTTTGTTAAATTGAAGAGAGAGAGGGAGAGAGAGAGAGAGATCGAAGTCTGGCAGCGATGTCTGCTTCCCTGCATCCGACGTACTCGGGGCGAAAAGCATCGCTTATTTTTACGCGTTCTATTTCGGTCCTGGCACATGGGTTTCTTCTAATAGTTTTCCGAAACGTTAGAGATACAACGCCGATGCGATCCTGTCACGAATTTTCCGCTCGCCATGCCATGCCGAATGCTCGTCGAGGCGGCTACCAGTTCCGATTCCCTCGTAAAACCGAACACCGTCCCCGACCATTTCGAGGCGGAAATGTTCTTAAAACACAGCACATATTGGATAATGTCGGCAATTAGGGTCGAGACACGTGTTTGTATACAAACAGGAGATGCAGCACCGAGACATGGGGCTCGTGCCTGTAATTCGCCCGCGTTCCAGCATTTTTCACGTGTTTCTTTAAGGGGGAAGATCTGTGACACGGGAATTCGGGCGATTGTGAAATTTTGTGGATGTGTACGGCACTTATAGATACACAATTGTGCAATTTTCGTTGTTTCCGTTAACGTCGAGGGTTCGGAAATTATATTTTAAATAGTCAGTTATTTTTAGGTTTTATTTTAAGGAGGGGGATCCGCGATAAGATAATTCGGAATATTATGAAATTTTGGGGATGTGTAAGACATATATATATATTATGCAATTTTTGCAGTTTCAGTTTGTTGTGAGGATTGAAACGAACCCTTTCGGGTATTTTTCGATTTTATTTTGTGGCTAGAGAACAGTGATAGAGGGAAAGTTTTTAGAAAAAAAATGGCGGGTTTTAGTTCGATGTATCTAATATAACGGCAACGCATAGGCGTAGGCGCGCGTGTGATGGATTAAATTGGGGTGAAATTAACCTTCGAAGATTCGGCTATTTTTAGGTTTTATTTTAGGGGAACGATCTCGCGCACGGGAATTCGGAAGATTTTCCCCAGAGGTTCTCAACCTCCAGAAGAATCCCATAAGAACCCCATTGATTTTCGCAATTTGGAGAGCTTTTCTCGTTAGGTTATTACTTGAAGCCACCCGATAGCATTATAAAAAAATTATAAAACTATTAGGAACCTCAGAATTCATCATTTGGTACAGTAAAAATTGCATGAAATTTTAGTAAAGCGAATTTTTATTTTTTAAAATTGAATAATAGATACTATTTCTATAGGATTCGCGTAAAATAATTAAAGAAGGAAATTTCTGCTTGAATTAGTACAAGATTATTTTTCTTTCGAGAGGGTTGCAAATATTTGGCACAACCGGAAGTCCGAAATAGTGTTCGATCGAGTTCCAACTCCGAGCAGTTGGAACTTTGTTTACGGATTCGGCGCACAGGACTTACCGTTGGCAAGTTTGACACAGACCAATGAATTAATTCACCCTCGGATAAATCAGTTGAAGCCGGTGGTGGTCAGAAGCGACCTGATTGGAAATCCGATGGGGTGAAATGAAACAAATGTGCCGGTGTGTTGGCCTGCTTTTTCTCTCTCTCCGCCGAAGATACTTTCGTGAATTTTGCAACGCGGCCAATTAAAACCGATGTCCTAGACGATAACGCAGTCAGCCGGGGTAAACTCGTTGCATGCGCGGCTCTAGGCTGCACCGCGTTGCACCAGAGTCCTTCATCGAACGCGCAACGAAATTTTCAGTCCTAGGAAATCGTATTAAGAATTTTATCTTCGATTTTATCGAGGGTAAACAACGATTTTTAGTTAGAACGTCGGTTTTGTGCATTCGTTGTAATTTTGGTTCTTCGACAATTAGTATCGTAAAAAAAAGTTTCTTGTAGGTACAATAATTAAGTTAGACAATTTTTATTTTGTAGAAAGATACGCAGTCTACTTCGCAAGTTGTTCCTGAAAATATAAAAATTATTTACGACTCATTGTTGGGCTAGTAAATATTAATAGAATGCTTCATCGAAATTGTAAACAAAATGGAATTCTTTTCTCTTAATTAGATTTTTATATTCTGGAATGTAATTTTTAAATGAAGGATAGGAAAAGTTTTGCTTACAATTTTTATAAAGCATCCTATAAATATTTATTAGGCTGACGTAAATAATTTCTGTTTGCAACAATAAATTGCAATAAGTAGACTGCAGATCTTTATACAAAATAACATTTTTTTTTAACTTAATCATATTTACAAAAAAAAAACAAGATAGATGAGAACGTAGTTTTTAGTTCAATCATTTTAAAAATTTGGAAATGATGCATTTTTAAATTGTTCTAATATCTTTAGATTTTTTTTGGATCTTTATGCAAAATTAAAATTTTCTACCTGAATTGCAACAAACTGGAGTAAAATAGAAATTTATTTCATTTCTGAATATGTTTAATAGGTTGAAAATAATAGCATTTTCAAATTTTTCCAATGTTTTTACTGTTTTAAGAAACGCCTACATATTTTTGTCAGAAATCCACAAAATCCGCAGTCTAGTAATTACTGACAAATTAGTAATTGAACATTTTCTTTTCGATTTCGAAAAAAATTCCGTGCTGAAGTCGCTGTAGCGTTCTAACGTGTGGAGTTCACAGCTATAGTGCGCTCCTTATCGCTGTTATTCCAAAGAAGTTGTCTCGTACGCGGCACTGTATCGATAATCGCATTTTTCTCGAGCTTCGCAGGAAACGCGATTACGGATGTGCATACTTGGAGATAAAAATAGGGCTGTTTTATGCAGGTACCCGCCGAATGGAACTCGAAACATTCGCGAGCGATTTTAACAAAGAATTTCACAAAAAAAACTTCACGTAATTCTCTCCGTAATTTTAATAAATTGTACAGAATATCCTAAAAATTCTTTTATTATTTTCGCCCGAAATTCTTTTAACTCTTAATCGCACAGCTGTGTTAAGAAAAAAAGGGGAAATCTACCAGCACCGCGTGCAATATTTTTTCCCGGACAATACTGCTCGGTCAACCGGGTTCGAACCTTTATTTACGGGGCCCGTTGGGCTCGTTATCGCACAGAGTAGTATCATTACCCTCCAATTATACTGGGCGCGATTTCTATCGTGACGAGCGGCCGTAGCCGTCGGTTAAAAGAGAAAACCGGTGCCGGTTACCAGTACAGAACGGAACAGAGAGAGAGAGAGAGAGAGAGAGAGAAAAAAAAAGAAACACCGTCGAGCCTCGCGTTGCCGGTTACAGGTGAAACGCAGCTGGCCGAATTTGCCCTGCTCGCTCTCGTGCTTCTCGTAAAACGAATTACCGTGTAACGTAAAATGTTTCGCGGGCCACGTGAGGAAACCCCTCGCGCGAGAGCGTGTTACGTGGCGCGATTTAAAACGACAAACGGGTATCCTCTCTTTCTCTCTCTTTCTCTCTCTCCCTCTCCCCTACCTTCTTCGGCGTTGTCCTTCTCTCTCTGCCCTCAGTCCTCGAACCCCTCAGGCCATAGGCGAAGACGTCCCGCGCACGGAAAGAGACAGCAATCCGTTCGTGCGGTTAATCGATTCTAATTGAACCGAGGCGTCACGGAACGATCTGCGCCGCGCGATTCGATTACGATTCGGATCCTTATCCGCGGATCGCGATCCACGCGGGCAAAGATCGTTGCGAAATTGAAAGAAACCGAGGTCAATTCTGCTCGCTCGGTGTAGGAAATCGGTAGTGTTGTAAATATCGTAATTTGTTGTGATTGTAAAGTCCTTTCGTGCAATCGTTTCACAGTTTTCGGAGGAATTTAACCCTTTGCACACGAGTGGTGACTCTGAAGCATCACTAGAAATTATTGTGGCATTATTTCAAAAAAATTACAAAAAATATTACAAAATATTTGTTACATTACAAAATTTCTATTTAATAGATTACTGAACATTTAAATATTGTATGTGGTAATCGGGTTAGTTTCGTATGAATAAAATGAAAATATTCCAAGACGGAAGAAAAATTTAGTTTTAGAATGAAAATAGCGCCGAGTGTAAAGGGTTAATTTCGGAGAGGAAAGGAATTTTTCCTCTTAATTTCTTTTGATGGAATTGGGGAAGTGATTTCAATACGACGGTATATTTTTTTTTTAGAGCATTGCGAGCAATGCATTTGAATGTGTTTATATAATTAGAAATTTTTCAGTGTATATATCGTAACTGTTTATGGCAATAAATAGGCCGCATCACCTGGACCTTCGATAACTGAAAGTCGTTTCATCTTTATTACCGCGTTTTTATTAGCTCGCTTTCTTTCCGGCTAAATTTGGTTACCCTTTTTTTTTGCATGTAGCGGTTGCAGGCCCTCACCGTCTTACCTGCCCAGTGTGATCTGACCCTAGAGGGAAATTATTTATTACCGTTTAGTCCGTCTTAGGAACGTGGTGTATTAAAAATTTCCTTTTATTTAAATTATTATTTTTATCACCTCCATCGGTTGGAGAAATTCAATTGATATAAAAGTGAAATTTTTAGCTTTTGAATTTGCAACATTTTAACGATATTATCCTAGCATCTTGCACAAAAATGATTTCCGACTATTATGCGAGGTTTAACGACCGGACACAGAGCACTCGACCGATAATAAAAGAATTTTACATCGATTTCATATATCCTATTTCACCGCATATCATAGTTATGATATGCATAAAATCCGCAGTCCGGTGCACTATAGTAATACGAGTATTTTCGTACCGCGTAACTTTCATTGAATCTCGTTCCTCCCGTGTCTACTATACTTCGAGAGATAATGGTCCATTTTCAGTAAAGCGCGGCGTGCGATATAGTTTACGCTCAGTTTTTATCCGCATCGGATCTCGCAAAGCTTGTTTTATACAAGTATCATCGTGGGCTGCACACGGTGCTCTTGTGCACGGCAGATTTTATCCTTTTCATACCTTAACACTGAGCGAATTTCTTACCCTAATCTCTCGGTAGCCTATTTATTCATGAAAACGCAACTATTATGCTGAAGAATCGTGCCGATTGTTTATACTCGTTTTATCACGGAGCTAGATTCTTCAACGGTCTGATCCATGCGGGAACATGTGCCTCCCATTCATAAATCACGTGCTTGTTCGCTCGGGAAGAAGGTATGTAAACTTTGCCGTACAGTCAGCTGCTGCAGTCCACTATAGTTGCATATCTCGGATATTTGAAATGGGAGCTGCCCAGCGAGGGGTTGACCGCTTTAATTCCAAATTTTTACTTTTCAATTGAATCAGAATTTTTTGTCGTTTCATCATTCAAGTAAATTTCTAATTCATTCATTAATTATTTGCATTCGGTTCAAACAGCTCAAAATCAAATGCGAATTCAAGTTGAAATTCTAGTTGAAATTCAAGTTGAAATTCAAGTTGAAATTCTAGTTGAAATTCTAGTTGAAATTCTAGTTGAAATTCTAGTTGAAATTCCAGTTGAAATTCCAGTTGAAATTCCAGTTGAAATTCTAGTTGAAATTAGTAATTGAAATTAGTAATTGGATTGTATGACGTCGAAGCAAGTTCTAGGATAAAAGAGAGAAATTGGGACCGGAAAGGGTGAATG
>CM052121.1:3785083-3809838 GCA_028454245.1 Halictus quadricinctus | reverse complement strand
TCTTTCCAATATGGCCGCTGCTTTAAGTTGTGTGTACTCGTGGGAAGAATCCTCGCGTTCGCCTAAATCGTTTCTCGCGCGATCTTATTCGATCTTTTGATCGATGGTTTCCCGAGTTGTCAGCGAGTGCTACCACAATGAAACAAAAAAAAAAGATGATATTTCTCCGGAACGCCGTCGATCATCGGGGAATTTGCATAATTCGAAGACGGATCCGCCGGTGATTCGCCGATTGAAATGTAAAACGTCGAATTTACATCGGCGAGCACGAACATAGTCGGCTGATTAGGGGCGGCTGACTACTCCGTAATGTCTTCATCCTTCCGGAACGAGTTTTCAATCGGTTCTCCGATTTCGATGGAGAAAGAAAGAAAGCCGTCCAACTTTTTCGCTGGAACTCCATTTAGAAGAAAATCGATGGGGTCTCGGATCCATGGGAACGCGATCTACAGTGAATTTTCGATATATGTCAACAACGCGGGTCTTGCCAGCGTCGTGTATCGTGTAGGAGAAGTACCCGAGCCGTGTTAGGTTTACACTCCACTGGATCCGAGACCTCTCGAGCTTCTTTAGTGGGGATAATTTCGCGACGTTTATCTTCCAGGCCTTGGCGACATACATACAGAATTCACTGTATACCTTCGATTGCGATATTCAACAAATGTTCGACCGAGTGAATAAAATTAGTCGATGACTAATCACTGGAATTAATAGATAAAAATGAATCTTTAGAAAATATAAAAATGAACGGAAAGATGAAAGATTAGAATTATTAGAAAATGTAAGGAAGAATAGAAAGATGAAAGATTAGAATTATTAGGAAATGTAGGAACGAACAGAAAGATGAAAGATTAGAGTGATTAGAAAATGTAAGGAACAATAGAAAGGTGAACAAAGTCAGATGTCTATTCAGATACATGTTAATGGGGAGTATATGAGTGTGCGTGTTCATACACACGGCCGGAAATGGTCGACCGTTTTGATCCGACGAATCGCGAATCGCTGGCATCGTTTTGAAGAGCCCGATGCTCTGTAACGTCGATTTAATAGCGCGTCCAGGCGATTGCTAGCTTGATTGATATTGCTATCAAGGAGCACCTGCGGCCTCTTCTAGCATCAGAGGCTACTGATATAATTCATTTGGTTAAGTGTTTCGGCGTGGTTGCGTCCGTTTGATCGTCTGCTTCCAAATGATTGATCTGGGTTGCATACTGGCAGCTCGGAAATCGTAATATAAATTTCGCTGCTTAATTTGGCAGCCTTCACCTCGACGAACATCTTTGATCGACCGTGGCAAATTTCATCTTCCCTCGTTAAAGGCTCTTCGACGGTCTATTTCTGATTTTAACGTTCCTGTACGAATCTTGGTAAATATCTTTCCTCGTCGAAAACGTCCGAAAATTTCAATTTTCTAGTAAGAAATATTCTCCAAGAAACGCAATTTTTTCCGCAAAAATTCCTCTGAAAAAAATTAAAAAGTAAAAAGTAAAATTAAAGTAGAACTGTCCAAAAAATGTAATATTGCGATTTTCTCATTTCAAATGTTCCCCCACCAACCTTATCAAAAAGGGAAAAAATCTCCAAAAATGGCAATTGTCTCTTTTCAAGCATCCTGAATAGCCTAATCTTTTCTCGTTCAAATTGCCGAGGAAACAAATCGAAGAAAATATAATTTTCTCTCGTTATAAACGTTTCCCCGACCCGGCCAATCAGCTGTCTCGTTGGAGTCGCCCTCGAGAACGCATTCGACCTCAAGAATCGCTCGTTTCCCTAAAATCTCTCGTTAAAAGCTCCCCGACGGACCTCATTGCGATTATTCCCCGCCCACGTTGAACATTCGCGGAAAACGCCATCAGATAACGCGACCTTCTCTCGTTAGACGCTTCTCGAGCAAGCAACCAAGCAACCAAGCAAGCAGGCAACCAAGCCAGGCGAGGGAACGCATCTCCAAAGAATATTGCACGCTCCAGAAAACACCGTCGACCGGCTCGAAAGTGTTTACCTCGCGTGGCGCAGCGATATGACGCAAGTTTTCCAGTCTGAAGGAAAAGCCGGGACTTTCCCTGGCGTCCTTCTTCGACATTCGTTCCCCCTCCTTGACCTACGACGTTTAATTACGCGATGCGGATTAATTAAAGTCGTTCGGAAACGTCTTAAACAGCATTTCCGTGAATGCGGTCCGGTGTAGCCGCGCTCTGGTTGGTCCACGTGTTTTTCTTTTTGTGTGAATAAATCCTTAACAGAGGTAAAAGTTACAACTCTTTGAAAGAAGTACAACGGGACACCCGGTACATGGTATTTTACAATTGAAATGATAAAGATCCTCGGAAATAAATGGGAATAAAATTGATCTTCATTATAGATATTATAGAAAAACAAATTGATTGTCCACTATTCCATGGTCGCCGAGGGGAGGGAGCACGAAGTGAGGGGAATAAGTTACCCCCTCTCTCTCTCTGTGACAGTAACGGGTTAGCCACGTGACACGAGACAGAGAAGGAACGCGTCACGTGACCGGGCGGAAGGGTGGGGGAATAGAGTCGTAGAAGGGGAAGTTGCGGTGGGGACACAAGTCTTGATCCTGCGATCAAGTCTTGATCTATGCATTGTTCTCACCAAGAGTGAATCAAATTGGGAAAATGAGGAAGGCCAGAGGGCTAACAGAGTTCCCAGCAGTATCGACTGATAAGCAACCATAAATAGGCAGAAACAGAGATAGTTTCGCCCAGTTAGGATCGCATGTTAGACCAATGTGCGACGGTCGGCCGCTAATTACGCTACTCGTCGCTGTTTAAACACGCGTTAGCCGACTCCTTCTTGGGGAATAAATTTTTGGGTCACGCCTCGATCGATCCCACGCCACGCTATGCCACGCTATGCCACGCTATGCCACGCTATGCCACGCTATGCCACGCCACGCTCGACCTACGTGTTTCAGCCTCCCTTATTTATTTTCGCCCCCGGAAAGGCGTCGCGCGCGAAATCTTCGTTAACTTATTGGAGCGCGATGCGAACTATCCGTGCCCATAGAAAGCTGGAAAGTTAACGAGCGCCCTGAAAACATTCGCAATCCCAAATAGGGATTATGCTTTTCCCATTTTCTCTGTAAAAAATCGGAATTTTTCACTCGTTAATTATCCTCGAAATAAATGACCGAAGATAGCTTATCTTTAGATGTCGAAGACGGTCTACCCGTTTCCGGGACCGTTTTTCACCAATTTTTAGGAATTTTTTCCGGAGGAACTTTTCGTATTATAATTTTGCATGCGTACTTGTGGATATTTGGGGCACACAAGTTATTTTTTCCAAGTAAGAACAATCAGAATTCTCGTTAAATGTGAGAATTCAGTTTGGGAAGTCGGTCCGGGAAAATTGTTGGAAAATGACGCTATGCTACAATTTTCTGGCGCTCATGGCATCGATACACGCGTGAAACGATGGTCGGCGGTGGTGTGCACACAGCACACGCCGGAAATCGAAAACCAGCCCCCAATCGATACGTCTCTTGTTCGGGGTCTCTATACGAGGGTAACACTGCGGGCTAAGACTCGTCGCAGTCTCCTCGCCAGCCAATTCGGCGTCCCGTAATCGAATGTATTCGGGAATCACGTGTACAGGGTGTATAAAGGGTTGCTATCGTCGAATTTCGCCGTCAAAATCAGAGTGCCGTTCGCGACCCATTTCCCCATTTACCTGGAACGACGAGTCTACTCGCCGATTACCTAGCGGGTGAAAAGTCCGAAAATAAACTATAGAAGGATACAGCCGCCGGATAAAGTGATCAAAAATCCCCTTCGATCAAATTAAAAGGGACCATTCCTTAGGTCATCATACAATTTTAACTCTATATTCGCGAGTTAAATCGCTAGTTTAGTCATACGGGAAAATTCTGAAAAAAAATCCAACAGATGTCAAATACCCAGATCCATAAACTGTGAATAATTCAGATTTTTAAGTGGAGAATTCTGGTTTCGAAAAATCAAAAACGCAGTGAACGTGGACGTATTAGTTTGATCATTAGACAGCTGTATGCAAAATGGGAATTTTCTTTTCTCTCTTTTCTGGAGGTAGCTTCTCGGAATTCTCGCGCGCAGATAAGAAATATTTCCCAGCAACAAACGGTGATAGTTTTTCACGTTTTTCTGAGCAGCGATTCTTTGGAATTTTACTTCAACCGCACAAGGTTAAAAATGCATTTTTCGCAGTGTCCAGGCAGGTGAAAAATATTCACCGTTTATGAACTGGAGCAGTTTCAGGAATTTTTCCGAGCAACGGTGGTTCTTTGTCGCGGTTTTCCGACCGGCAAACGAGTTCAGGATCAGGTCTCCAGTCGAGGCGGTGCGTCGCGGGTAAAAAACGCGGTGCAAGTTCTCGTGCAGTCTGATACCGGTCTATTCAATTAAGTGAATTGTTAGCGGCGCAAGGAGGTCGATTAATGGGAGCCGTTACACTCGGTTTTCGACGGGCAATTAAAACGAAAGTTTGCCCGATGGCCGAGACACGCGATCCTCTCGGGCAACAATCCCCGATCGATTTTCATTGCGCGAACGGGTAACTAGTTTCGGTGAAATGCCCGCCGGTTCGTCGACCCCGTCGTTTCCTGTTTCCCATGATCATTTGCATAGGCTGGCCACGATATACGACACTCATACATACACACGCATACACATACATGTGTGTGTGTGTGGATACACGGCTGTCGTAATAGTCACGGTTTATCGGACGAGCATGTGTACCTGCCCCGATGTACCATCGATTTCCATAATACGCCGCGACCGATATTTCACGTGCAATTTTCAAATCTGCCCAACTGGATAGCCGTTCCTTCAACCGGACCGACGTAAACATGCACATCCGTTCGCCAACCAGGCCAACCGACACCGTTTCCGACCGAAAAACTATGCGAACTTCTCGGAACTTCATGCACACTAAGAAAGTTCCTCTGGGAAAGATCGGCACGCTGACATAATCGAGAGCGTAACGTTAGAACTGACAAATGCGTTAATTATAAAATTTCCAATACTTTCAATCTTCAGTCAAGTTCAGACGCTGTTACGAAGAGTCGTGCGTTTTTCGCGTTCCTAATAAAAACTATTAGACGCAGTGCATAATAAAAATTTTTCGAGAATATAGAATCATGTACGACCACACTGGAAAAAGTTTTTCGGTCCTATGATACTTAGTCTTCACGTAATTAATTCATAAACCTAACCCAGAGCGATATTCTCAATGTTCAGTCAAGTTCAGACACTGTTACGAGGAATCACGCGTTTTTTACCTCTCTGATGAAAACCATCGAATGCAGCGTGTCAGGAAAATTTGTTAACGATCTAGAATCACGTAGCAACATACTGGAAAAAGTTTTTTGATCCTATGTTTTCTGGTTTTCGTGTAATAAATTCACAAAGGTGGCCTATTTTTCGAGGATACGTTGTTCGCGAGACTGTCGGTGTTCTCGAGCGAGAAAGTGGAAGACGTTTGTTGGAAATATTAAATTGCAGGGATAAAATTTTATTACTTTCCCTACACGATCGTGTGTCTCGATCACGACGAGCTTTCACTGTCGCGTGAAGAAACATAATCCGAGCTTTTACGCTCGGAGGGCTCTCTTCTCTCCGGGCGCGCTCCAATTTCCACGGCACGTTTGCACCGTAATTGGTCCGAGTTAAACCGGTCGTGTAATTATTAGCGGAACACCTAGCCGGGTCCACTGTGCTTCGGACGGCGCGTGCTGCTTGCACGCAACCGAAAATTTCAGTCGCAAACAGAAATTACTGTTGATTTTTCTTTTGTTAGCCTCTTTTCTGCTCCGGGTTTCACATGAAATGCAAAAATGCAGAATTCTTAGCATTAGGAGGTCAGGGATTTTGGTAAAACTGCACTGTAACGTAGAATATGGAAAATTAGGGGGGGTTTAAGTCATCGTTTTGCTGACTTTTAATTTGTTTATAAAATGCAAACCTTTGAAGTTGTAGTCTCGCGATTTTTATTTGCTTTCGTCTGGACACGTTGAATTAGAGAATTTCTTTAAAATTATTTGTCGGATTGAAATGAACTTTTTTTTATCTTAATCTAGCAGATTCGGAGTATTACAGTGATTTTTATTTTAAAATTCAGTTTCAGTCTCTGCCGTCAAAAACCGTAAAGAAATTCTTGTTTCATTTGTTTAGAAGTTAACAACAGATTCGAAAGGTTCGAGGTGAAGAAGATAAAATCGATTTCGCGTAGAACGACCCTTAACCCTTTTCGATAATGCGAAAGTGCGGCCTCGTGTCGGCCCTGCGTTTCCGTGCGGATCGATCGCCGCGTAGATCACCGCTGAGATTGCTTTTAGCCTAGATCGCGGGAACGATCGGATGGAATTGAGTCGTTTTTAGAAACACATGTAGGTAGACATATATTTCTACTACAGCACAGAAAGTATGCTTTCGTGGTGCAACATGGGAAATGAAACGACACGTGGTTCTTCCATCTACAAAATGTACAACCATAAATGCGAATGATCTTCCGGAATGATCGTTCGTAAAAGTGACAAATAAAGTCTCGGGTAGAATAAAAGCAGGGAATATACAAACGAAATATTTGTATTTTTTATTAAATGCGTGCCGAGGACAATGTTGCTTTTAATATTAACTTCCAGCGTGAATTATTAATATTTATGTCCAATTTTTATTTTTGACGAAACAGTAATCGCCCAAATTATAGAAAAATGTTTAATTGTGAATTTTTAATGGATCAGGTGGTTCACAAGAAGACTTCGAGAAAGGAATAGAAAAGATAATAGAGATTTTCTTGAGACTGCATGATTTTTTAAAGCATTTTGAACCCAATGGATCAATTGATACAGGACACGAAATTCAATGTTAGCTCGGTTTTATGATAGTGGCTATGAAACCGAACATTTGCATGAACATCCGCAGTTTAGCAATCGCTATTTCTACCTTCTATTATCACGCATATTCTAACCTTTGAACCGGTACACTCTATACATCGCCATAGAAATTCATTTTTGGGATTGGACGAGATTCAGACGTCAATGAAAAATTTTGGTGGAAACTTATACGTTTTAAGCTCAGTAACCCAAAAAATGACTGATACAAGAGAAAAGTATAAAAATAAAAATAGTTTAAACTTTTATAAGGTAGAATGGGGTGACAGGGAGGATTGAACAAAATCGTAGACGGAATCACAATATCCGCACACAGCTATTTCTTTTTAATTAACTTTTTCAGATCAGTCACACCATATATGGTACAGTATGTTAAATAAGAAATAAAATGTCATGTTTCAACCCATGAATACGCACGAGTCGACTGTACCATATATACAACGAGTTACTGGGCACGAGTACCCAGGAATTCTTACATAAATTTATTTGTTCGCAAGCCCCCTTAATTATATTTGTAACAAAAATTCCATAAAAATTCCAACCGAATTAGTCTACAACTCTAAACTAGGTAACCGCGTGTTTTGCATTGCAGTTCACAGAAAGGCGTCACTATAGACGATATTCGTCACCGAAAGTGAACATTATCAACGGAAGACAATGTTCGACAAATTCAATAATTCTCATTGAAAATTAGCACCCGAAGGCAACGTTTCGTTTGGCGCGGTAACTTCTAAAAGTTAGCATCGAAATAAAATAGTTTTACATATTCGGTCGTTTTCCCACTATAAATTAACATGTAACGGTAATATATTTCGTAATTTCTCGTCGAATATTCGGATCGCGAGACACTTCGTCTGAGCCTGTATCTTTTTACAGAAACTTGAACATACACAGGCAACATTTTGACAAGTACAATCATTGAAAATTAGCACCCGAAGACAACGTTTTGTTTGGCGCGGTAACTTCTAAATGTTATATCATCGAAATAAAATACCTTTACAATATGCGGTCATTATCTCACTATAAATTAACATCTAAAGGCAACATTTTGCCGCGTTCGTGATTTCTCGGCGAATATTTGGATCACGAGACGCTTCGTCTGGCCCTGTATTTTTTTTTTTTTTTACAGAAAGTTAACATACACAGGCGACATTTTGACAAGTACAATAGTTGACATTGAAAAAATCAGCACTCGAAGACAACGTGTTCTTTTCGGCACAGTAACTTCTCCCTGAAAGTTAGTCGTCTCATTTTAGTAAAGACCCGGCACGATCGCCGCGGCGCGTCTCTCGATCTCGATCGTATCAGGAGGAGTTGGTGGTGGTGCTGGTCACCCTGGCGATGGTGAGCTTGCAAGCGGACTCTTCATTGTTGACCAGCGTCACGTCGTAGTTCTGGTAGTTGATCAGAACGGTGGTCACGCGGTCCCCTTTCTTCTTGACGATGTACGAAAAGGGCGTCCAATTTTTCGCGTCCCTGCACAACATGCACAGCTTCTTGCGATCTTGCTCCTCGATCTGGTGGTTGTGGTCGATGAACTCGATGTACTGCAACCTCGTGGCGCACGTGTACACGAACCTGAGCCGTGGTCCTATGGCTGCTAACAATCGGTAAAACTTCAGCCCGAGGAACCTGCTGTGCCTTATATTGATCGTGTGCAGATTATGGCACTTCTCCAGTATGTTGATCAGGTTCACCGAGCGCAGGAACAGCTTGAACGTCGTACCTACGACAGGAAATTCGCATATTCAGTATATTATTTATAGGATCAATTAAGAGGGGTGCTCCTCGTCTAACTTTTTGGGGTGTAAACAGACAGTCTTGAAGTGCAAGTCTTTTTTTCTCAGTTCACAATTATTATAATAGTATTTCTTGATTAAAACATTTCAAATAATCGGTTCCGCTTCGAATTTCTGAATTTAGTCTTCAGGGTTCCCGCTCACAGAAATATCTAAAATGGCTGATATTTTGGATTTTGAAAATTTGTTGAAAATATGAAACTTTGAAAATTCAATTTTGGCCAGAAAAGAGGGGTTGCAGCTGATTGTGCCACGTGGAGGGTCGACAATTCGTAGGGGTATTGATTCTCGCAGGGTGTTCCCGCTCATGATTCACGAAACACGATGCACCGTTTCACCTGGCAACCGTGTTCGCCGCGTTTTCGTTCGGGGCTAATTAACATCGAGATAACGGTGTGTTCAATGTGTTGCATTCGTCCGCAGTTGCATTCTTCGCGGGGGTGGGCGAGGACTATGTCGGGCCGGGCCGGGCCGAACGGATAGGGTGTCACGCGACGCTCTCGCATTCTTCGCCCCCGTTTTGCACTATGCCCGAATAAATTCGCTCGTTGGACAAGACACAGAAGTGTGTCCCGGACAGTTTGTCAAACGAGCGGCGGCCCGTTGATCGATACAACACCGGCAAATTCGCGAGCAACACCGTGAACGCAGGAAAACCATCCGTCGCATTTGCATGCCTGTCGAATGACTAACGAACACCGGCTTGCATTCTGCATACATCTCCATATACGAATCAGAGCTGCAGAGAAAATTCCTGCGTGTGTTCGATCATCCAAGATCATTCGATCACGCGAGAAGAGAAATTTTGGTTCAGTTTTGGAAAGTGTTAGCTTGCTAAAATGTCCGACTTTAGGATGCGAATGTTACGAAGCCTCTTCATCTAGAAATATTACAGAGCTGATCTTCGAGGTCTTATCTTCAGGTTTTATCTAGATATTTAATTGTACTTTTCGGTAAAGTTCATTCGACAGGACACAAATGTGCTCTTTCTTAACTACCATCAGCTAAAAGTAACACTTGCCCATTTCTAATTATTCTTACTGTAGTTTGAAACCTGGCTAGTCCTCAGGATGTCCTAGGATTGCTTTTCTAGCCTAATCCCTCAACAACCATCGCCTAAGAAATTCCGCAACCCCTATCCACCCTAAAGCCACAGTCTATAAAGCAGAGTCCAGACTCCAGATCACCTAACAGTGTCTTTTCCGCTCCTGATTCTCCCGGAACATCCCAATTAACGCTTTCCATGAACATTAGCGTCTTCGCCCAAGTACCAACGACTCTAAAAGCTATTCAACCCTCGTCCACCCCTGAAATACGACTCTAGACTAGCTTGTGGTGCCTCGGTCCGGTGACAACAGCACTTTACGAGTCGCTGTGCCCGTTCTGCAGACGGTATCGCATCCGTCGAACAGTCTAAAAGCGCGAAAGGCGAGGCCCGATGCGCCATTAAGGGATGGTAACTACAGCACCGTTCTTTTTCGCTTTTGACACGCAGCCAAAACCCACCCTCTAACCCCTAACCGGCTAGCCTGCTACTCTGTTATTCTATTTTCCGTCCGGTATCTCTCTCTTTCATCATTTTTGCCGTTTTCAAGCGTCAACGGACAGTGCGAGCCCGACCAGGCCCGAGAGGAGAGAGAGAGATGAGAGAGAGAGAGAGAGAGATGAGGGTTGGAGGGGGTTGAAAAGAATTCCGTCGAGTTTTTTGAACCCGTGCCAAAGGCCTTTCTCTCTCTCTCTCTCTCTCTCTCTCTCTCTCTCTCTCGCTCTCTCTCGCTCTCAAAGCTTTTGTCGATACCACTCCCCGGTAGATGAAGATTTAATTAGGGGAGCCAAAGACGATGACGAGAGGAGACCTGTGCAGTTCGCGACGTGCAGCTCCTCCAGGTTCCTGCTCGTCCACGAGAGGTGCTGCAGGATAACGTCGCAGTCCGGTCGCATGATTATGCTGCACTTCCTCAGCAACGTCATCCGCCTCAGCTCCATCAGCACTTCCTTCGTGGCCTGTTTGTTGAACGTCACCTGATTCGGGAAACGACGTTACCATTAGCTTTTACGAGGAAATTGCTCCGGGCGACGAGCCGCGCCAATCGATGAGAACATCGTTTAATTTACATCGTTTAATTAGCCTAATCGATCGGAGGGTTAATTGAGATTTAGGCTCCACGGAAGTCAAGGGCAACGAGATCACGCCCACCTGGGCCACCGATCAGTTTGTGTATAGATCAAGGAATCCAGACAAAAAAAATTCTATAGAGTATTACCGTGACTCTATCAAAGTAAGGAACGTTGTAGTCACGCCCACTCAAAGTATCAAATGCACTGGAAAATCATTATGTTTTTCCAAATAAGATTTAATAATATTTAAAGCTATATTCTTGGGGGGGAGGCATACTATTTAGATTTTGCCAAAAACACAGATTGTACTATCGGGCACTGGCTCTCTCAAAGGCGTGGACAACGAAGCCACGCCTACTTCGAATATTCAAAAAACAAAATAATCATTCTAGCTTTTCCAGTTTTCTTTAATTATATTTAAAGTTTTATATTAATTAGATTTCCTGAAGATATTGAATCTAGATTTAGCTTATTGCTCTATGGAGCACTGTTCTATCTCTCTAAAAGGCGTGGACAGCGACGCCACGCCCATCGAGGTCACTGAAAACAGTTAGAAAAATCAGTACATCCTTCCCATCTAGATTTCTCTAAACTAGTGGATTTATACCAACCTCTGGACAGAAATAGATCTAGCAATCGTCACTTGGACTTTTAAAAAATGAACATAATTTAAACCACGCTCGCTCAGAGCACTCTCCCCAATCCCGCTCAAAAGCCATCCTCCATATCTTTATTCAAACGTAACCACTTAAATGCCAACTCGCTTGAATCACCCAAAAGTCAACTCTACATCTCAGACCAGCTTAAACGAGAAATCCTCAAAAACCTCAAAAAGATACAAGGTGCATAAAATGTGTAATGTAAAGATGGAGAACGTCCTGTCGAATTACCTCGTAATTTCGCCAGAGCAACGGGTCGCTGGCGATTTGGTTGAAGAAGTAGGACACGCATTTGACAGCGCGGAGATCATCGTTGTTGAGATAGGAGAATATCTCGAATACGATTTCGCTTGGGAGTTTGGCGAACCCCGAGGACGTTGTGTACATCGACAAATCCACAGGCTCCGCGTCCCAATCGTCACCGATCCTGGCATGCTTCGTAATGGGCATTCGAAAACTCTCGAACTCCTCCATCCTCGTCGCGTTTCCATTTCCGACGGCGTCGGCGCGCGTACCGGGTCTTTTTCTTCTCTCACATATTCGGCCGATTTACCGGAGGCTGTTGAACAAGCCAAATTTTTCCGCTTTCCTCCTCCGTGTTTTCGCCTGTTGCGACGTCCGCCAGGCGTTACGGTTACCGCGTTTCAAACGACGAGACTGGGAATTTTGACGTTACACCGAGCATCAACGTCCGCGACTTTTGTTTTCGTCGCTCGGGATCGAACGATATTATCGAAGCCGTTGACATTTCGTTTTTGTACCCGGTGACATCGCGAGCATCGCATTCCGAAAATATTTTGAAGTATACACGCGCCCTCTGTCAGCGAGGACCGAGACGAATATCAGCGCTACCTCAGGGAATTTGCGAGAAGTAAACTCGGATGGAAGTACATAATTCCGCGTCGGGAAGCGATCGGGAAACGAATTAGGGACGTTTCGAGGCGAATGTAAACGCTGGATACGGTTTTATGCAATTTACCGTAAGGTCTGTCTCTTTTTTGTTTCTGTTGGCGACATGCAGAGCTAAATTGCGCGGATGACCTGGAAATCCTTGGTCCCTTTGTGCTCGCAGACTCTGCAGGTTTTTCACAACCTCTGCAATTTTTGGAGGATCTGCAATTTCTCTTACAACTCCTGCAATATTTTTCGTGGATCCTACAACACTTTTGCAAACCCCGCGATTTTTTCGCGGCCCTACAATTTTCTTCCGGGGCCTTACAATTGGTTAGTACATTCTATAATTCTTTACGAGGTCTATAATTTTTTCGCGGCCTCTACAATTTTTTCCCAAGACCTTAGAATTTTTCAAATAATTGAAAAATTATCTGAGATGCGCAAGTGACGTTACTGTATTTGGATAAAAAATTGTCCTCATAAATTCGAGCTAATGCCACAGCCTCAGCAACTCTGAAATCATTCTGGCTGCATGCTGACCATATCCAGCAGTGAAAAATTTGTCTTCGACGCGTGATTCATCTTTCGATCGCTGATTGAAGCGATCCGATAGCGCCGGTCGTTGGTGACCCCCACAGCCTTCACTGCCTCCCCTCGTTTATGGGAACCACTCCGATCACGGAAATCACGATAGTGACTCACGGTGTCGGCCATCCGTAACTACATTTCGTGTTTAAATAAGTTGGTAAGTAATCAACTGAAAATACAAAGTGCCGTATTCGCACGTGTCCTGGCAAGGGGACTATTTGTTCTTATTTTTTCGATACTAAATCTCTCGATATTTAAGAAAATCAGCGGCGGACATCTTGTGACGTCACGTTTGCTTAGAAGCAGTACGCTGCCGAACATTAGAAATTATTCCACGGAAACGTACTAATAGGCACTTTGGAAACCGAATAGTCCCTTTAGGAATTGCTCGTTGCGATATCGAAGCGTCAGTTTGAGGTTTCCCTTGCAAGTTTCGTATACGTATATGGTTTTGTGTACGTTTCTTCTATGCGTGTGTAGTTTGACACAGTCATCGCAGCAGGGGTCCCGTATCAACACGGTGAGTTCTCCTTTTGTTTTGGCAAGGACCTCGCGCGTGCCTGTAACTGCCACGCGTTCCGCCTGCGTCATGCAAAATGTATACAAATGGCTATCCTCGCCATGGTGATCTGTAAATTAGCTTTTCGTGGCCAAAAGTCAATTTCTAAATGCGACCTCCTGATCCTTTCGGATGATAAGGATGATTAATATTAGAATAAAGGGTTGACCTGGAGCCTAACGCCGGAAAACGCGGACCAATCAGAGCGCTGCTACAGCAGACGGATTCCGGCTCGGCGGCAGGTCCCGCAGAGAGCGGCGTTGGCATTGGCCGAGCCGGAGTTCGTCCGCTATAGCCGCGCTCTGATTGGCCCGTGTTTTTCATGAATAACTCGGCAACAAAGCCGCGGAGAGCATTTTCGCAAAGGGAAAAGTTACTTGAAATCACCTCGGGAATCACCTTCTGCAAGGAAGTACATTTTTGGGACACTTTGTACAATTATATACATAACCATACACATATAATATAATGCAGGTCTAAATGATAATCTCAAAAAATATTGCTAGATAATTTAATGACTAAAATTATTTGTTGTTTCCAGATACTCTAAAATCGTTTCTTCCTTTCTACTTTTAAAATGTATTTCTTCAAACTATAGAATTGTAAGTAAAACACTCGCGGTACTCCAATTATAAGTTACAATTGACTATATATTTTGTCGAAGAAATATGACTTTTTCAATTTTGATTGCAGCATTTTAACGTGAAAAAGTTACTTTCCAGAGCGATCGGGAAAAAGAAAGATGCGTTCGCATCGACCACGCGAACGCATAACCGAGAGAAATGCGACGCATAGATGCCGCCCCGGAGCTCGGTTGAATAATCTATGAGCACCATTTATGAAATGGCGACCGTATTTTATATTTGACGAAGGATCAATCGCATCGATCGAAAGGCGTCGTTCTAATATTTCCCGGGTCAGCGTGGGCGGCGTGTGCCACCAGTGCAGCGTCTTCTCTGCTCTCGAGCGTAATGCATTCAATCATTCAGATAGCATCCCAGCAGAAGAGAGAAGTATACTTGCAACGGTGGCCGGCTGCCGATGCTGGACGGGCGATGCTAATTTCAGAGGCGAATACGAGAATGACGAATGTGTTCTTATGATGTTTTTTCGTTGCCAACGATCGTTTTAATTATAGACACCGTGGGATGGATCGGGAAAAGAGCCCGTTACGCATGCTAATTCGTGTTTTTGTCGACCAGTCCGGCGAATCCGAAGATAAATGCAGTTCTACCGGTTCCTTCGTGAATAATTTTCGGGAAATCCGCAGACTTCGGAGATTAAATACGAGAGGATTCTAAATTTTGATTTGATCCCACAATCTCTTGCTTCTTAATTTCTCATTCTACAATTTTTCCGTAGACCCTACCAGTCTCCTACGATCTTCCGAACAACCTTGAAGCCTCAGAGATCCCCAGGAAACTATCGAGCTCTTCAACAAGCCCGACACCAGAAAATCTACCGATAGTCTTGCGGTTTCTACGGCGCAAATTTGAATCGTCCGTGACGAAAAGTTTAGAAATTGATTTCGCGTTTGATTTCCCCTTCGCGGCGTACACCTTGATCCGATTACCCACATAAACTTCGCAAGACCACCAGTGGGAGTCAAGGTGGATCTACAGCTCGGTTATATGTACTTTCCATTAACATTCCGACATTGTAAGATCAAACGCCGCGCGACCATGCGCTGCAGCGAAAAATCGATGCTGTCTATAATTACGAGCCCAA
The DNA here is from genome assembly GCA_028454245.1 of Halictus quadricinctus. Taxonomy (NCBI): domain Eukaryota; kingdom Metazoa; phylum Arthropoda; class Insecta; order Hymenoptera; family Halictidae; genus Halictus; species Halictus quadricinctus. The sequence continues at coordinate 3,794,604 of CM052121.1, read as the reverse complement.
AGAAAAGTCACGGCTGCTCTGAACTGTCTTACACCCTGTCGGAATAACGCTGCACATCCTGCGAGTATTGATCACTTGGTTTGATCCACATACAGTAATATAGGTAACAGTACAAGAGCAGAAAATACAATAATGTTGGTAACAGTACAAAAGCAGAAAATACAATAATATAGGTAACAGTACAAAAGTAAAAAGTACAATAATATAGGTAACAGTACGAAAGTATAAAATGCAAATATAGAAATATAGTAAGTAGTATGAATAGCATAAAAAAATAAAATATAAATAGTTCATCAAATATAAGGTTCATTAAGTCAATTACTTTGTCTTTGCGGGATTTTCGAGGTTGTTGCTGCAGACGCGGGTTTCAAACGTTAAAGAGATGTGACAGTGCATCAACTATCGATGACGCGGTGTTAAAAGTTTGCCCGGCCGATTTTCGCTCGCGAGACTATCGACGTTTCTGTCGAAACCGACGACGACACGTTCCACGAGCGGAACAATGAAGAAAACCGCGACGCTAATGCTCGCTCGTTACGCTGAACCTGTTATCTTTTCGCGTGTCACTGGCCAGGCTGACGTTATCCGTTTGTCAGTACCGAGAAGCTTCTCCACGCAATACACTTCTTTTCTAATTTGTTACCGTGCAAATATCCCGCCTTTAGAAATCGCGACGCTGAAAAATAGCGAGCTCTTTGTCTGCGTGAAAATGAGATATTCATGCGGAACCTTGCGAAGAACGAAAGATGAGAGAATTCATAAGAATCATGATGGAGGGCTCGTATACGTTGACTAGAAGTATGAAGAAATGATTCAGTTCAATTTCCTTTTTCTAATATTATATAATTACTGCAATTTTTGCAGTAGCAAGGTACGAAAATTCCTGACCGTAGTTTAAACGTCTATCATTAAGTCTGTTAAGTTTCATCGAGCCACAACATCCGGTTTCTCTGAAAAAAATTCCTAAAATGAGGGTTGCACAAGATAAATATCAATGGACCGAAAATCGATACTGTCTCCTTCGCAGGCTAATAACTACCATAGTTTTCGTGCTAGCAACGTACAAAAATTCACGAACATACCTCGGGCATCTATAATTAAGTCTGTCAAGTTTCATAAAGATACAATATCCGGTTTCTCTGAAATAAATTCCTAAAGCGTACCTTCTGAGAATCGCTTGTCGAGCACAGAATTTTTAACAAATTTTTCGATTGATTGGTTTTCTGTTGAACGGAGAGACATGAATGGGAATTGTCTGTTTCAGATAAATTATGCTGTCTCAGATGAAAACCAACACCGTTGGAAAACCGGAAGGGAAGCGACCGAAGGACCTGATGTCGTCCTCCAGTCTCTCCGGGATGTCGCAACTGTCGAACAGCAGCGAGGAGACCCTGGAGCCTCTTGTACATAAGCCGCACAAATCGGAAACCTCGGAGAGGTATGTTGAACGAAAGTTTCCGGAGAGCCTCTCGATTAACAAACAGTTCGAAAACTTTCACCGAGGCCCACTGTCCACGCTTAATTAGACGATCTTCATGCTAAACTTTACAGTTAGTCGAAATGACCTATTTACCGGTGCCTTTGCATCATTCCTCAACAGAGACGCCGAGGAAACTTGGTGGAGTTCCATTTTTCGATTCCCAAGTCTTCCTATTTCCAAGATTAAAAAATTACTCGTTGAAAACTACGCTAAGAAACTTTTATCACAGTTGTTTACTCGAAGGGATTGTTAAATAGAGATTTTTTTTTAGCGACCGTCATTCATTCCCAGGGGTGAAAATAGACATTAAAGTTAGGGCTCTGAATTAGTTTATTGATGAATACAATTTTTATTTTTGTCGCGGGTAAAAATAAGAAAGAAAGATTCATTCAGGTTTTCATGCAAATTCTTGATTAAATATTTATTAAAAGTATTTCTTTTTTTTTTTTTAAAGGAGTGATATTTATGAAAAGTTGAGTCGTTCATGTTACAAATTTTCTTTCATTCCGGTTTTATCGCAGTGCTAAGCTCTTTATGAACGCTTTGTATTGATCCTTGGTACGAAACGTTTCCTTTAAAGTTAGTAAAGTCGGTAAACACAGCTTACTATGACCTCAATTAGCGGACACGGCTTATGTAAACAGATTAGATAAATATCGTCAATCTGTTACTAAGATCGTCACTTTTAAACTGCATCGTAAACCACTCAATTATTTCTAATTCCTCCTCTCTTAGCTTTTCGATAAATTATATAACTTTCCGGTTCAATTAATTTTTTACTCGTGAAATACGCTGACACCGTTTCTTGAACGAATCTGGGTCATGCTCGGTATTGTTTGTTTTTCATGCAAGCGCGGATTTTTGTGCAAATTTCTCTCTTTTCAACCAGAAACTTCTGTCTCTCGAAGCTGATTCGATTCATGTTAAAGAGAAATTACAAAAAACATTTTTTAAACGTTGCTCTTATTTTTCGTGGACGATCAAACTATTCGCCGTCATTTATGGTCTTGCATATACCACGATCTAAAAAATGATCCAATTAATACATGAACCGTCCAATTACATTCAACGACTTGTGCCCGAACTAATTGAGAGAAATTACCGAACGCACGGTTGCAAACAATCGTCGAAAGCACGATGCAACAGTTAGAACAACTTCACGGAAGTTTATGCAATTACCGAAACTTTCTAGACTAGTCCGCAACAACAGGATTTGAATAAAAACTCATTCTTCCGGTGTAAAAGGGTGCCATTAAGCTGAAAATAGAACGCGGACCGCTCTAACGATAGCCATGCTATTTATTTTATTATGACTCACCTGCTGTCGGGTTCGGGATAATTGCATTCAATCCGCAATCGAGTTATGACTCAACTCACCGTGGCGAATTTCCGAGTTTCACTTTATCTCTTCCACCTGCTCGCTTTTCCTTTATCGTTCTTCCTAATCACCGTAATAAGGATCGCGGAAAAGTGAAATTAAATTTCGCGCCATTATGAAAGCGATGAAAATTGCACATTTTTTACTTCAAACAAAACAAAGATCCTTCAATCTTTTTCTTTTCCATTTAAACGACCTCTCGTTATCATTGTACACATCAATCTACAATAGAACAACTGATAGATTCAATTTTGTTTCATTTTTTGTGTAACAACTTTTAAAATTACCGCCACGTATACTTTTTACATAGGGCGAGTTAAAGATCGTTAAATTTCTCTCTGCTCCATTAAAATGCTCCCTTAAATAATTGATAGAATCAACTTTATTGCATATTTTGTTTAATCGCTTTCAAAATTACCGCAAAAGCTAGGTTTTAAATTCAGAGATTCTATAGATTTCCGCTTTACCGACGGCGGGTAACCGCGCGATGGCGCTACGATCCAGAACGAGGTTTCGTAGATGTCTCCCTTCTTCGGTGTGCGTTGTTTCAAATTTACCGCCAGTTGTTCCGGGAAAATGTGGCGCGTAATGGTTTGTGTGATTTTTGCAGCACAACGAAGGACAAAAGTCCGCCTCGCAACGAATGGCTGTTGAACGGACCAACTGGAAATAAAACATCTATTTTGCGCTTCAAGTAAGTGGCCGAAAGATATCATCGTTTTTCTTTGTCGTCTAATCTACGGAACACATTGTAATTTGTTTATTGTTTTCCAGATGCTCCGCCTTGGCCACTCCCCCAGAAGACCCACCTGCAAAGCAGTTGCATATGACATACAAGATTTTCCAAACGGACACGAAGCTCATCAATCTTTTGCTGCAATCTCACGGCTTAATCGAGGTAAGTCGCTCGTCTGATTTATTTTGTAATTAAACGAACCACCGGATTTTTCGAAAAGGATTCTTTATTGCAATCCAAAGTCACGATATACATGTCCGTGTCGCACGATCTTTAAATTCAATATGAATATATTTTTATATATATATATGTGTACGTATATATAAAATTCACATTGCTGTTAATCGTTTGTTATATTACAAATGAACGTTCCTCCTCATGTCGATCTTTTAAGTACTTAGCTATACATTTATGAAATAGTCGCAACAATTTACAAGTTTGAAGTCTGCTAGTTACTGGCATTCGGTTAGATGTATAAGCATTTTACAGTACAAAAACTGTCTGTCAATACAGTTTGTTAGAACTATGTTACCGTAGACCTCCTACTGTGTATCCGAGTACTTTGCTTCAAGAATCACATACGAGTATTCAAGTACTTGGATCCCAGTTAACTACCTGAGCACTCAAATGCTTGTAGTACCTAAGTCCTCGAATCTAAGTTACATACCTGAGTACTTGTATCTGAATTAAGTATGTATCCAAGTACTCGAGTTCTGGTACCCGTAGAACCAATTGCAAGAGCCCCACTGTTTAGTAAGTTACTACAACATGGCTAAAAATATACTCCTCCTTCAGTACATTATTATCGCATAACAGTTCAGTGCTTACAATTAACGTGAATAATACGATGACCAATTACTGTTGCTAGCTTGTTTTTATGTCCATGTTTGCCTACCATGCAATGAACTTTCCCTCGCACTTTTCCAAATACAGATCGCCTTATATTTATTAAGATAGCTTTTAATACTGACAAATTTACAGTCTATCAGAGCGTAGTGGATTTGAATGAAATAGCAGCCTATTGTCATGGACTGAACATTTTCGTAGCTGCACGGATCGACTAACTTACATATCAGTACAAAATACACAGGAAATATCACTGGATGCAATTGCTCCAAAACCAATGCTCCCCCGGGCATAAATCCACATCCAAATTTGTCCGGATCAGTGTTGTTCTTAACATTCTAATACCTTCACAATCCAACCCCCAATTTGCTAGATTTCCAATTTTTCTAAGTCTCTTGCAATGTTGAAACATATTCAGCACAGTGGACGCAGACACTTTGCTAGCTTCATATATGTAAAAGCACGTTAAGTTCTGCACTAGACTATTTTCACATTTGTCAGACTTTCGCGGATTTTTTGGTTTTGCGGACACACCCAATAATTTTTCTAAATGTTCATTCGTGAGATCGAAACAACTGTGAACGTGCAACGCCGTTAATTCCGGTGCCAATAAAAGGATTTTGGTGATGGCTACAGCACTGACTATGCGTCCCAATTTGATTCTCTTTAAGTACTTGAGAGGAGGAGGATCGGATCCTTCTGACCAAGTTATGTTGGAACCGTCGCTGGTGAATATTCTGAGATTGCAACAGCTGTTGAAAATTTCTTTCAAATCCACCTGAATAGGATTTTCATCCTGAGTTATTCTGAGATTGAGCTCGTGTAGATTGTGGCCGTTTGTGCGAAGGTAGTTGTAGAATCCTTGCAACCATTCTCCTTGGGATGGAATATTGCGTACACTTAAAGACGTAACATAGGGAAACAGTCGTAAAGCTTCAGGGGGATGATGAGGCTCAGAGATGTGTAGTTTTTCTACTTTTGGACATGCCTGTGCCAAAAGCTCCAAACGTACTGGTGTGGTTCTGCAGCTTCTCGCCTGGGTCAAACTGAATGGAGTTTTGAATCCAATTAGCCCTTTGTTCATAATTTCCACTACTCTCCCCATGTGACAGTACTCTGCCAAGGATTCTAGTCTTGGCACGTGCACCAAGGCCAACAACACGCCTGCACTGGTCACTGCAGTGTTTGCGACATTAAGTACTCTGAGTGTATCACAGAGAGAGTTTCTGCTTTCATAGTACTCGAGCAGTACCCCTTGCTTCTCCTTTTTCTCCGACTTACAGTTTCGCATCTTCAATTTCGACAGTAGTATTTTTAACCTGGACCAACTGGTGGGTTCTTGCATAGTGGCGTGAGGCACTTTATCTCTAAGCTCTACTTGCAACAGCAATTGCTTCAGTCCTACATCTGTGACTTGTCTGGAACAAGCGACATCCAAAACAACCAGCTTTGGACAAGCTTTTCCCACTACTTGGAGCACAGCATCACTGGCTATATTGCGAAGAGACAGACTTATTAGATTTTTCATGTTCATCAGAGCAGATTTCAATAGTTTACAATCGAATCTGAGCAAAGCAGAGCGAGCCAACTTCAAAGACTCTAGCCCGATTCCTTCGGTAGCAAGCAGCTTTAACAGCGACGTCTGATGACTGCATCCGTAGTAGCAACAAAGATACACTTTCAACTGCTTTATATCGTGTCCCAGAAGCAGGGCTAGTAGATACAGAGGAGCTGGCCCAGAGAACAAAGTTGATCCATCCGATGCGGGTCCGTACAGCATCTTGGAAGTCTCCTCGATGACTTGGGACCGCAAACGTGCTGGCAGAGCATTTATGTAGTAGGGCCTGATAGTCTGCTTGGCGTAAGCCAGGACCTGTGCTACAGATGATTCCTGCGAAAGAACCTGCAGCCGTCGGCACGTCCCGTCGAGTTGTTGACACACACGTCCCAAACTAAGCCCCTCTAGGGAGTTAGGCTGACGGTGGCCAGGCATCTTCTCTTGTTCATTCACTGTAATAATTGAAATCTGTCAATTAACATTATGAAACAAATTCGTTTAGGACTGTGTCACTTATTAATTGCAAGTTGGTAATTAAGGCGACTTTAATGAAGAATAATATATGCGAGAGTGAGTAAAGAATCTTTAGTGTCACGAACCAAGCGATATTCGAAATTGTGCATGCGTAAACGTTGGTTAAAGTCATGTTAGTAGAACGAAGTTGAGGTTATGTGCATTGGAAACACGATACGGAGGTTTTTCTGAACGAGTTTCCATCTCCAGTATCTACGACGAACGTCGTGGACATGTTATCGGGACAGTGTTAATCGAAAGAAGCGATAGAAACAATTTTCATACGTAATTATCAGTAGCGGAAAACTGTTGCTATTTACCAGCCGAGTAAATCTAAGCGGACCGTACGCGTCGACGCTTTTTCTCAGACCGTTAGCAGCATTGTCTAACGAAATTACCATTCTTAATCGACAATTTTCACAATCAATTTCCCCCATTTTCCTGTTAAATGAAAACACTCTGCTAATTACGAGACATAGTTTTCTAAATTTTGGCCTTCGTTGATTCGAAAAGGACAGACGTAAACGCGTTAGCTCTCGATTGATAATTGTTTTCAATTTAACGCTATGCAAAGAATGTTAATTATTAATTCAACTAGATTCGGGTCCGAGGAGACCCGGTCATCGCTAGCAGGGGTTTAAAGGTAGTTTATGAATGATTCGCAGCTTATTTTGTGTCAATACGATGTAGTATACGGTGTCGTCGATATAATGACGAAATTACGCGAATGACTCCGCTGTCATGCGAACGAAAGTATCGGAATGTACTTTTGAACGTAAGGAAGGACGAGTTAACTCGTCTTTTTCCCGGTTAACAGGTTAAGAACCAGTTGCTGTGCGCGTGACACTCGCCGGCTGGTATTATAGTTGATTTTTCAATGAGACAACGAAACCGACACCTTCGGCTTTAACTTAAAATGCAAATTTATGCCTCGAATGTTTTCGCCGTGCCAGCTGGACGATGCTTTCGGTGTCGGTGCTCGCGACAATTAGGAGGTCGAGTTTCTCTCTCGCTCGTTGCCGCGTTTTTTGTTTAATTAGTCGTGCGAGAATTCGAGAACTTCCGCTTAAATTGACGGGCTGCGAACGTGGATTACAACACGCTTGACACGACGTCGTCCGAGATAATTATTCATGAGTTTGACTTTGAATTGGACGGTAATTAATGTCGCGTACGATTTTTGGTTCGTTCTTAAGTGATCATTAAGCTTAGAAACCAATTTTTAAGTCACTTCATATATTTTGAACAGATGGATATTTGTCCCTCTTCTTATAGAACTATTCTAGCAGTTTCATTTTCAATAAAAATTATTTATTAAGTTCAGAAAACCAGTCTAGAAAAGTACAACAACACAATTTCATTTTGTTTTCATTTTATCTATAGAAATGAATAGAGACAAAAAGGGTTTCGCTTAGTTTCAATATTTTTAAATAGGTTCCAATATTTTTAGGGTACCATCCAGGAATCAAACTGTTTCTTTTTCCTCCACGGAAAATCAGAATAATTTAATTTTGTTAAAAGCAGTCCAGAAGAAATGTGAATCGGTATGAAACTCTCGCAGTTCAGATCAAGTATGGCAATAAATCCGAGTTTCAAAGGCTGAAATGAAATGTAAGGGCTTCTACCTAGCACGGCGCTTGACACGATTTCATTGAGTCTCCTCGCGACTGTCGGAGAACTCGGGTAACAGCATAAATCAGCGGGACACATTATTCATAGTGTTCCGCGCGGAACAGAAAAGAAATTGATTGACTCGATATCGGTCGCGACCAAGGTTCGACGTTTGCGTTCGCATTCGTAATGTTGTTCGCAATGCTCGTATGCGAGCTGTCTGCACGTGCTCGTCTCTCCTTCGCGAGTTTGTGCGTCGCGATATTTCACTCGGGGAAACTAGGAAAAACAGCGAAAACATGACCGGCGCTGCAAACATTGGATATATGCGTCAAACAAAAGTTACAAATAATTTTGTCCGATTTTTATCCTGACAAATTTTTCAATCGGCGAGGAAACAATTTTTTACAAAGATTTCCTGTAGTCTTATTTCTGTAAAATAATCCTCGAAAATATTTGTTTAAGTAGAAAACAAAATATATTACGCAATTTACGTAGACATTTTATTTTATTTTTGACACTCTTTTGTCTTTCGATTGCAATTTATTTTCTGCATATTTTATACATTGCTTCTAAAAGCAAATTTAAATAATATAATATACTGATTTTAAGTGAATCAATATTATTTTTATTTTCAAATAGCAGCATAGGAAATAACGGGGCGAGAATAAATTATTTCATATTTTCGTTTCAATTAAAATTTGGTGGTCTTATTTCTTGATTTTCATATATTTCTGTGTATCGAGGCAAGCGCCGGCCTAGTAATCGGCATAAATGAAAAACAGCTTCGCGACATTGTGGTAACGGTTGAAAAACACTTAAAAATAATTGTCTATCGCGGCTGACGTTTGCGGAAATATTGCCCGGTGGTCGCCTGTTGTATAGATAACGATAGCGACAGGGAATTATTGAGAAAAATTGCACAGTGATTGCTACTGGTTCTCCGGCGTAGGATCAATTTAGATGCCGCGTGCCTCGAGTACGGAAATCGCTGGAAGAATCATCGCCGATCTATTTATACTGATTCGCGTGTCGAAGGACGAACGGCGATTTCGAGTTCCCGCGAGGGCAACAAAAAAAGAAAAAAGAATATGGAAAATGGGAGATGGAGAGAGAGAGAGAGAGATTCGCATGATTCGCTTGATAAATAGCTGCATATTTAGTCGATGCAACGAGAAACAAAGTATTCGATAAATTGTGGATGGGGAACAATTCAGTCAATTACTGCTCGTTTTACGCAACGCGCGACATTAACAGCGACGACCACGTCGTGCGATAAATTAACATTCGTGGCCTACCGTCGAAAAAGCCTCTCTGACTAACACGAATGCAATCAGCGAAGATTCGTTTCACAAAATTGCTAATTTTCTGCTCCAGAAGTCATTGAGATTCTGCGTCA
>CM052121.1:3767721-3784466 GCA_028454245.1 Halictus quadricinctus | reverse complement strand
AAAAAAAAAAAAGAAAATTGTTTACATACTTTCGAGCGACAGCGTGAAGTATAATACACAGCAGCGTCGCCATTTTTCGTACGTCCCTGTTGATAGTCTCGCTTTATTCTTGTCAGAGAGACGTGTTAATGGCGCGGTTAGGTCAACGGCACGAGCGTGTCACGCTCGAGCGAAGACGATCTATAAGTAATTCGGGTGTCGTATCCTCTGAATGATCGCGAAGGGGACACAACACCCCAGGGGAGATCGATCGTGGATCACTGGCGCTCGCGCGCATAGTTCGCATGCGACGCGTTCGATTGTTTAACGATCCTGTTTTCTCGGTCTCGCACGCGCTAGTGACGCAAAAGCGAATCCATTATAAATCGCGGATAGACAGACCTGCGAATCTGATTGCCAGCATCGGCAAATGCAAAGTCAACGAGCATGGCACGGGAGAACATGATCACGGTCACGTAGCCCATGGTGGATTCGCCATTGAAACGTTTCCTTTGTTTCGGTCGCTCCTTGTGAGTCGAGCAAAAACCTTCTCACCTGTCCCCGGTCTTGGAATTAATTAAACAAAATTTTTATATGCAACTTTACTCAGTCAGATCGATATTAACTTTTCCGTGAAATTGGAAAAATTGTTGAACAGTTGCTAGAATATTGGAAAACTGTATTTTCATTGTATCAGTTTGTTTTGTTAGGGGTTTTTTTATTGAATTTTTCCGTATGGATTTCAGTTTATTTAAAATTCTGTAAAAATTTGAAAGTACAGTATGACCTTGATCTAAGCGCAACTGGGCTACGCGATATGTATCTTCAGGCTGTGTATTTGAAATTTTCGACAGAAATGAACAAAAAAGTTTCACGTTCACAACTATTTTACAGTACAATTATTTCGAACGTCATACGAATCATTTCGTGCGCGAATAATTTTGCGAAAATTTACAAGAACGTTTTCAAGTATGCAGTTCGAGAGCACAAGGTTCGAACGTACGAAAAAACAGTTTCGAATATTTTCTTATGGCTTTTTAGTCGCACCCCGTTGAAAATCATTACGAAATTCGATTAAATCTCTGGAATCATCGCGGCCGGATCAGACCGAGTGGCATCGTATTACGATGAGGTCGATCTTCATCGGAGTCAATTGATACGATCCACGTTCGCCGTGGATCACGTGGATCTATGTCGCGGGCTGTTATCGGGCCTTAGGTCGACAATCGCGAACACGCGAGACGTCTGGATCGCTGTACGACTTTCGCTGTCATCGATAAAATGACGAAAGTGACTGAGAAAACCATTCTTCGATACATTAAGCCCGATAAAATCTACATCGCTACTTGTACAAGCATTCCTTATCTTCGCAGAAAAACAAAAGCTGCGCGGGCTATTAGCTCTGCCTATATTTCTTTTAATTAACGCTCCGAATAAATATCTGAAATTTACGATTAATAGCCGTACAAATGAATTCATTACTATTAGACTGCGGATTGTATGCATTTCAGACAAAAACGAGTAGGAATAAAATTTTCAATCTCCTAAACATAATAAGAAAGAAAATAATTCTGCAATTCAGGTGAAAAATTTTTATTTTGCATAAAGATCCTCAGTCTAATTATTATTTACCGGGACAGAGAATCATAACTTCTAACCTAATCGATTTTCGACGTAGGTACCTTAACACTTTTCTAGAAAGAATACAAAGACGCATTGACTTGCACAAAAAAGACAAATTATAAAATTAATTTCATAAAATTTCACAGTTCAATTCAATTTCGCAGTTTCGTAGTTTAAATTAATTAATCTATAAATTATTGGATTAATTTCATAACAAAAATTGCACCTTTATCTTTTATTAACCAAAAGCTTTCATGCCAATTCTCATTGACTTTTCTTGGAAATATTTTTACAGTATATTATCTAATAACAAATACATTCCGCAAATTAAAATTATTTGATTAATGTGTGCAAGTATTTAATATTGCGTTCGTTGCGCGTAGTATTTAGGTTTCCACCTCCGGCTCGGCACGGTCCGCTTGTTTATTATCGGTCTAAAAAAAAATGGCACCAATCCGTGCCAAACAATTGAGAGAAAAATTCGCAAGAAATGGTCGGAGGTTTTTCCGGGCGGTTTCACAGCTGACGCGTGTAAAAACTCCTGTTTCTGAACAATGAGGTTCCGTTTAAGAAACCAGATCGATGACAATAACCAGGAAGTAAAAAGCCGATTTGAATGCCGTGGAAACGTGGCGACTAAAGTGAATTCGTCACGTGGAGGTCAACGTGTTAAATGGTAACGACGCGGCGCGTCGAACGTCCGCCACGATCGTTTTTCACTGGTTCGTAAATAGCGCAATAATAAACGATCATTAAATCTATGGATGCGACTACACGTGAGTCACGCCGGTAGTCCCCGAGTATGGCTCTTTCACGATCCACTGCGATAATACTGAATTACCCGAGTGTCTGTTGATGGCGGTAAGTACGTCGACTCCGGATTGACAAATACCTTTTGTCTAAGAAAATCATAATAGCAACGGTAGTATTGATTTATTCTTTTTCCTCCGCGATTACAAGTAGTTATTTAGTCAAAACGACGGATTCCAATATTTTTAATTTACGAATATTGAGATTGTCAAGATGCATCCACGAGGAATTATTTAACAAATTGATCTCTTTGGGCATATATTTTTCAAAATACGGCTACAAATTTTGATAGATAAGTTCGTGTTATTTTTCTAAAGTAATGTAAAACAGTCGTTTTTAGTGCTCCGTAAACCTAGTGTTAATAGACTGAGCATTTGAATGCAAAATAGAAATTGCCTGCTTTCTTTAATTATTTAAAAAAAAATCAAAAGCAGTATATCCCCACCTTTCGATTCTTTTCGTCTTTGCATTGTTCAAAACTACTAAATTTTGTTATAAATACATAAAATCCGCAATCTATTCATTAACCTCTATTCCTTAAATTGAGTCAATTGTTTTGAAATAGTTGACTCGAATGATTTTTTTATTTCAATTATGTAGTTCGAATAAAATAATCGATAACTTCGCCTAGACAAGAGGTTGTCGAAGTAAATAAATGAATGATTAAATTTAGATAGGTTAATTTAATTTTTCAATTTAGATCTTTGTAGTTTAATTATTTGAAGTTTAGCTATATTCGTTTTCAAATTTTTCAAAATTATTTGCTTGTTCAAATGAAGTGATGTATAACCAAACAGGATAATATAATAATTTATATAACAATATAATAATCATAATGCCTCCTAAAATATGATATAAAATAATACAAAGTAACGTCGTATAAACAACACTATACGCAACACGAGGGAATCGTAATAATTGTTTCCAATGATTGCTATTACGAGCAGATGGCGAGACGAATATTTATCTTGTGACACGAGAGAAGTTATTGTTAGACTGTGGATTTTATTTGCACTTCTCCGACGAATGTTAGTAGATGAAAATTAAAACTGTAGAAAAATAGAAACACAGTCGTTCCACTGTATAAATTATACAAGATCTATATATACTGTGTATAATTGAATACAAAATTCATGTATAAATTACTACTTGATTGAGGAAGTTTGTGTAAATGTACAAATTTGTACAAGTGGTTTTAAGGAAAAATCTAGAAACATGAACCTCGTCATGGTAATTATCGACTATTCACATCATTCATTCTAGGTACAATCATTAAACACATAAAATATTGATGTCTAAATTAATACGTATATTTATCAGTTGTATTGATACAGCTTGCACAAATTTACACTTACACATATGATTGATTAAAACAAAATTAAAAGGTAATTTTACATTCGCCATGAATTGCTACAATTTCTGCTATAGTTTGTTTAATCGTCGATCGCACAGTGTATAATTTACACACACCCATTAAACGAATAAAAAAGATTGACACATAAATTAATATCAAGTTTGAGGAACCTCCATTGCGTACGTACTCTTTCACGAGCAAATTGAAAGAAACAAAATAAAAAGCATATTTTATGTTCCTCGTAAATCGGTACAATTTGTTACTGGGATAACTGTCGGTCGTATAACGTATAATTTACATCAACACATCCGTTAAATGAATAAAAGATTCACATATAAATTAAATATTAAGTTCGAGGAAGTTTTTCCTGAAACGTGCACGGTTCGCTCGCAAATCAAAAGAAGATTTAGCATCGGGAACGACTCCGATAAATTCGAAACAAAACCGAAGGACGGTATCAAGTGCCATAAAGTCTTCGCATATTGGCAACATCCCGTCGCCGTTAACTCGTTGCAAACATGTTGCCCGTATCTCCCGGTACTCGAGATAATTAGCTGTTTACGGTGCGGCGCGTGCGCGTCGCATACAATGATGCAAAACGCGCCTGTAACATCTCCCCGTCTAATTAGCAATTATCACGGTAATACACGGGAATATATTATTCCCGAGTTACGCGGCAATTATCGCCGCCGAGCATCGTCTAACTCGCTCGGATTTAATTGCTAACGGGGGCACCCCGCGTTTGTTGATCCGCCACCTCCTCCGATTGTCTTAATTAGAACCGACCGGTTAATTAATACGATCCACCGCTCTCTGCTCGTTCCAAATCTCGTTACCGCAAACACCGGCCGCGTGAAATCGTGCTCGCGTGCGTGCGCCGCTAGACAGAGTAATTAAACGCTCGGATATATGTAATTGACCCTCGCACTATGACGGGAACAAACGGAAGAAATCCCTGCAAACGGCTTACTATCAATTTTTAGGAATTTATTATATTTATATTTTAGGAATTTATAGAAAAATGTACTCAAAATATATTATATTAAAAAATTGGGAGCCCCTAAACGACCTTGAGAGACCTTGGTTGGTGACACGGTACTTCCAAAGGGGCTTCGATTGCGAGTAAAGAGTGTTTGACACGAGCCCGAAGAGAAGAGCGCGACCTTGAGGCTTGAGGAGAAAACTCGGGGTTAATTTTATGGGATTTTTATGGGTGCTGATTCGGCAGTCAGCTCGTCAAAAGGCCGGGCAAGAAAAGGAAGTCTTAAGGACTTGCGTGCGTCACAATGTTCGCGCCTGTTATCGCACAAAAGCGTGTCCATCCGAACGATTAACAGTCCGCTCGTGTACATTCAGATATTGTCCCGACGAAAACTGACCGCAAGGTCGACGGAGGCGATACACGTGAACGTCGATGCACCGGGAATACTAAACGGCACGAAGCGCGATGAGAACGCTTCTCCGTTTTCTGGTAAATTGATTATTTTTATGAAGTAACTTTTGGACCCACCTTGGACTCACCTTCCTTTATTTATTAATACAGTTGCCGAGAAAATGCCTTTGTCAAATTCCAACATAGGTCCAACAATGAAACGGAATTCATTTCAGCAAGAATTGCAAACCGCTGCAGTGTTTACGGTGCACGCAGTTCACTTATTGTTGGTACTAGTGATTTCTGATACTGTGTCTCAAGACGTTTTAATAATAGACAGAGCTCTTTGTTCATTGTTTGACCATCCAAACGCTATGAGATGATTGATATAATGTAAAATGTTCGGTCCAAATACACTCTTTTGTAATTTTGATTTCTATTTTTGTCGCAGGTGCCTATGAACGAGTCAGAGTTCAACATCCTGTGGATGGGCAATCACCCGAAACCAGACATTCTTCGGAACCTGATGCCCCACCAGAAAGTGAACCACTTCCCCAGGTAAACAGAGGCAGTCTGAGAGGAATGCTTACTGCGTTTTGTTTTGCATACATAATTTTTGTCTTGGTCTCTTATACCCAAGATTTTCCTTGTTTACCTGATTGATGCTCTATACGATTTATTCCAGGTCGTACGAGATCACGCGAAAAGACAGGCTATACAAGAACATTGAAGCGATGCAGCGCAGCAAGGGTCTGCGAAACCTGGACTTCATACCCCAAACGTTCCTGCTGCCTAGCGAGTCCAGGGAACTGCTGACAGCGCATTTCAGGTATCGCGGGCCCTGGATTGTCAAACCCAAAGCCAGTTCCCGCGGACGTGGCATTTATATCGTTAACAGTGTGAGCATAATAATTTCTAGATATCAGTTTAGAGTACGTGGCCCTGCACTGCATGCTTTACGCCAGAGAGCCTGGCTGATCGTGTGACTCTGTTCATTATGCTCTCGTTGGTCTATAGTCTTCATTTACTTCCTGAAAATTGGATCGGTCTGAAATTATGGTCTTGGATTAGCTGTTTCTTTCAGAGAAAATTCATATGTTCTTTTACCATCACTTCATATTAAGAAAAACATCAGAGATGTAGCAACGAAGAGTACAATACTTTTCAGTGACCTACAAGACCCTCTAGAAGACTCTAACAGAGTCCAGAAAAATGAAGACTACGCCAAACTTGAATACAGTGAATTGAACTCCTAAGTGGACTTTGAAAGTGAATTTTAATAGTGCGCTAACTCGGTTAACATACTTAAAGTCTATATAGTCTACTCAAGGGTTAAGAAGGTTGCGCAGAAACACATATTTCTATTTGTTTGTGGCTTCTTCGCTGACTTCTGTTGTCCCAATAAGTCTTGAAGAATACTAATTACAATTAAACTTGTCGTATGTACTCCAAGTATCTTGTCTCGCTTGAGCCAAGCAGCGAGAAGTCACTTTTGAACGTGTTGATCATATTCTCGTTTCCAAACTGTTGATTTACGTTCTGCTTCCAGCCCGAGAAGATCCTAACGGACGAGTCGGTGATCGTCGCACAATACATAAACAATCCGCTTCTGGTCGACGGGCACAAATGCGACCTACGGCTTTACGTAGCTGTGACGAACTATGACCCGCTGTTGATATACCTCTACGAGGAGGGTCTGGTTCGATTCGCCACGGTGAAGTACGATGGAGGCAATCAATACGTCTGGAACCCCTGCATGCATCTGTGCAATTACAGCATCAACAAATTCCACGTGGACTACGTAAAGTAAGAACTGAGCTACATCACTTTTGATGTTTTCGTTTGAAATTAAATTTCAAATTAAATAGAGGATTGTTGGTAGAAGCTTTCTCATTGATTAATCGACATTGTCCAGGAGCGAGGACCCGGACGCAGAGGATGTAGGTCACAAGTGGACCCTGTCAGCGTTGCTCAGACACTTACGCTCCATCGGACAGGACACAGAACTGTTGATGCAGCGCGTCGAAGACATTATAATTAAATCGATCCTTGCGACCGCCTCAGGCATCGTCAGCGGCATTAAGCAGTTCGTCAAGCACCCGGAGACTTGCTTCGGTAATTTAATGATTAATAGATCTCATAAATTGGTCCTCTCTACTACAGCTTGAAGAGGCCCAGTCTTTCCAAGTCCATAAAGACCTGTTTGAGACCTTAACATGTCTTACGCCCGCTTTCAGAACTGTTCGGCTTTGACATCTTGATCGACGACACGTTGAAACCCTGGCTGCTAGAAGTGAACCTAACTCCGTCGCTAGGATGCGACTCGCCACTCGATGTCAGACTGAAATCCGCATTGATAGCAGATTTGCTTACCCTGGTCGGTGTCTCAGCAGTGGACCCAGTGTTACGGCCCCAAACCACTCATTTGAACCGATCCACAGTCATCTCTACCAAGAGGACAGCTAGCGTAAGTCGATCATCGTATCAACTAACCCCAGCTTATCTACTTCTTCATTTTGTATTGGGTTAGGGCATCGATATTTTTTTTTTTATGAATTTTCCGTTCAGCCCAACACAGTTTGTATAAATCAACAATTTCTTTCCATACAGTGCCGAAGGGTCCACTCGGCAGAAACACTGTCGCAAAGGAAGAAGAATGTCAGCAAAAGCAACATCAACAAATCAGGATTGACCAGTGAGCAGCAGCGTATAGTGGCCTCGGCAAAAGCACAGTTTGAAAGAAGAGGAGGATTCGTTCGCATATTTCCTAGTCCCAAGTCGTGGGAGATGTACTCGCAGTATCTAGGTGTGTAAAAGTATATTTAGGGTGTTTCATACTGTGTCTGGTTCATTGGGTTTTACGAGAAATATTATATTTGCAGATCCAACGACGGGGATACCGGTTGTGTCGGATCCTCTAGGACCGGGCAGAGCTCAGCACGTGAACACGAATCATAATCTGATGCTGCATGAGCAACTATTCCCTGCTGCCAGTCGCACGACTGGTTTCATCATTCCTGAAGTTACGTTGGACAGACTGTCTAGGTACATTGGCAAAAATATTGACAAGTTCGTTGATTAGACCGTGGATTTTATGCATTCATGACAAGAAACGAAGAATTCAAAATTATCGATGTATTACTTACAATTTATTGAAACTATTAAAGAAAGAAATTAAAAAAGATTATAAGCATCAAAGAGGTTCTAATTATTTTAATTGTAAAATAAATCGTGATGGAAGGGGTTAATCTTTGTAATACGTTGAGAATAGTATAACAACATCATTCAATTCTCTAATGATTTTACAATTTTATATTTGCGCATAAAATCCACCGTCTACTCATTATCAAGGGTCTCATTAATACAAGTCACGAAAATGTAAAGGGCCAGAATGTCTAAGAATCTTTGAACTCCAAAGAGGAATCATAGATAGCACTGCAAATGGTCATAATCTCTACTAGGAAATATTGGAACAGTGCAGTCATTCTTCTACAATCTCATCTCTTCATCATCCTGCAATCTCAATGACTCATTGCAGATACGAAAGGTACGAGAGAGCGTTAGTGAAAGGACACAAGCAGAGCCTAGACCGTGGCGATAGTAAAGAGAACATGGACATTGACAAGCATAAGTACAAAAGCCAAGTACTGCAGGCCATGCATGATGGAAATAAACTTAGGTAGGATGATTCAATGCAAGAAGATATATTATAGTAGAATATAAGTATTTACATTACAACAGAATTGTGCTCTTTTCAGTCCTGGAGAAGCTAGGAAAGCCTTTGGTTTATATTTGGGCCACATATTGCGCAAGATATCTCAGCAAAATGCGGATCCAGCTTGTTGCGATCTTGTGATGAAATTTCTCCAACAGTCTGCCAGTAATCTAAGGACGCCCTTCTTCTTCACGGTAAGTTTTTAAAAAATAATAATCATAGAAAATTATATTGTATCTTGTCACTGAATTATTATCTCTTACAGTTACCAAGCAGTAAACTCAGCGACAAGGATCGTGCTGCCATCACCGCCAAACAACTCTCAGACTTTCTGCATCTTTACAATCGGGAAACAGATCTCTACGCGGACACCGTGGACCGGCCTCGAACCGTTCCGAACCGGTTGTTTCAGAAATTTCTCGCTGCGGCCAAGTAAAACTGAATTTTCTATCGTATTCAAAAACATTCTGCCATGTCTTAATGTCGATTAATTGAGATATTTATTTGTTAACAGTGAAGAGGACCTGGACGACATCCTGATCCTTCAGACAAGGCTGTACAAGTGCGCCCACAGCTTTTTGGGTAGAAGCGGATTCGCGGGTAGCCTACCAGGACCTAATTTATTAGGCTCCCTGCCGCACATCACGTCCCGCGTGTACTCGAACGCCGCGAACAGCGAGCAATGTAAATGTAACCAGTCCATAACAAGGCCTACGAAAGCGCCGCGTACATAGCTGCGCGACCCGTGAATACTCGTTTATAGCCGCCACCGTTTGCTCGTTAAGATAATCATATACATATAGTATATATTTAAGTACGGCTGCCTAGGACTTCCCACTACAAGTGGACAATCATCCACGCGTAAGTCGTAACCGTTTCCCCATTCGAATATTGCACAGAGAAGACAGGGAGAAAGAAAGAGAGAGAGAGAGAGAGGGATAGAAAGGGGGAGAGAGAGAGAGAAGAACGGAAAAAATGCAACAAGAGATACCGTCACAGAATCTAATATTTTGGGTACGCTTTGAAAGCGCTTTAACATTCGCTTGTATATTTATTAAGCTAAACAGAAGTTCATTACACGATACTTCCAACGAAAAATACGCTCGTCGAAGATTTCTCGGCGCAGTTTACGAACCACGGTTTTACCTTTGGAGGCTAGTCTTCAGCATCAAAGATTCCTCGAGGAACAGTACAGCCAGTCGAACACATAATTGATCACATAATTGAGAGTGTGTGTGTCATCAATTATGAGGCTGATTGTGTAGATAGTAATAGGTCTCTCGAGTTTTATCGCACGGGTGGCCAATTCAAATTGAATCATTCGTAGCGTTAAAACAACAATGTTTTTAAGAAGTTAACGTATCAATGATTAAAATTTCACGACGACCTATCGTGTCGACCTAAGTGGTTGGTCAACGATTTTTAATTCTTGGAACTTTGTGTTTGCATCTTGAAGTTTGACGATCGTTTCTCACGTTGTTCTTCGTTTTATTTAGCAAAACCACCAGGTTACTCTGTGTAAGATACCGCACGGTTCTAGGGCTCTTACCAAAAGTTGAGTATGTATACTTAGATACTTAATTGGGATATTTGAGTATTCATGTTCGAATATTGTAGAGCTCCTAGCTTGCACTGATCGGTGTCGTGTCTTGTAATTTTAATTACATTATTTATTAAGAACCAGCAGTTTCAGAGGCAGATTAGTAGCAGCGTCTACCGCATTTGATAGCGTTTATCATTCATGTTCCTAGTTAAGCTATATTTTTTATTTGCTTGAGGTGGGAGAGCGTGATTCTGTTTTTTATATTTATCGATTTTCGGAGTTTCGTCGAGAGCCTTTCCTCGTCTAGTCAGCTTCAGAGGCAAAGGCCCGTGTAAATTCGATCGTGTACCGTGAGTTATTTGTTACTCTATCAAATTATATATGTATATATATATTTATTATTTAACAACAGTCTGAGACACTGAATTCGTCCACGAACAAGTACCGTAGTTAGGCATGTAAGATTTATATAGATGCTAATGAACGATTTACACACGAACATTCAACGAATTTGAATTATTGCGAGCACACTGTAGCGATGTTAAAAAATCAGGTTAAGAGTTTCTGCGAGATCAATCCTTTCAAGTGCAATAACCGATTGCGACGAGGTCGGCGAATTGTTGTAGGATACAATGCGTGTAGCAATAATTAAACTGCGGATGTTTATGCGAGCCTAAACGGAGCTATAACTATCCTTGTGGTAGGGGTATCGAATTGAAACTTGCTACATAGGGTTTTCTTTGGGGTCCTTATCGAATGGTATGATGAAATATGATTTGGGGGTACATTTGACCAACATAACTGTACCCTTTTTTGCACTCTCAAATGTTCTTATATAATTTACTTAATATTTTAATAGAGCGTTTTCGGATCGCATAAAATCCGCAGTATAATGACTATGGTACACCTGCGCGCACAACGATTCACGCGATGGGTACAGAAAACACGTTAATTGCACCGTGCATTGGGGAACGTTTGTCGGTATGGTTGGCAGGTACCAATCCGTTAGCGTAAAATTACCATAGATCGTATCCATCCATACAATGCCGTCAGTATTTAATAACGAGGGTGTGCAGCTTCTACTTCCAGACAAGAATACAACCATGAAAAGAACAATTGTATATTTCTGTCGCGTTTTTTTTTTCGGGCTTTGTAAAACAACCACTGTCGGAACAGTCGTGACCTTTCTGTTGCTCAAGGTCGAATCCGGAAACCATTGGCGAACACAAATTATTCTTCAGCCGGTTTGCTGTGATACACGGATGTGCATGCGTCGCCGCGATGTATCAATCAGTTCTATCGCAAGATTGTTCAATATATTTACGCGTTGTGTCACACGGTGAGTTGATCTCACACCGGGGGACGAGCGAGAACGGTTCTAACGTTATCCTTTGATAGGCACAAAGAGATACTTTGCATTCATTCGCCCGTGAATGTGTATTGTTATTAATGGGCTGCGGATGCTCGTGCATTCCCGCGACTTCCGAGCAAATCGTTCACAGCTAATTTCTCTATTTATGATTTTACATTTGACACACATTTCTCTTTTATAGTAGGTAACGGATCTTTATGCAAAATACAAATTTTCATAACGATGTCGGCGAAATGCGAAGAGTCAATTTAAACTAAATAAAATGATGTTAGATTCTTGCTAGGGTTAGATCATTATAATTGGCCATTCATGATATTTCTTGCGACAGTGTCTTGTCAATGCACGAACACCCACAGCCCGGCAATTAACGTTGCTATATCGATAGCGCGACACGTTGAAATCAGTTCAGTATAGCACTAGAAATGTCTATTTCCGACTCGAATCCACATACAGAGGGAACTATACAACGATTAGTCTTAAAGAGTATGGTACTACAAGCTTAACGATCATTTCTCTCTTTCATTGAATATTATTATTATTTTGTTTCTCTATGTATGTTCAGTAATATATTCTGTTATTTATAGCGTAGTTTAAAGTATTATTTTATTATGTTTTCTATGGGTAGGAGGATTCGCGTAATTCATAGGACGACATTGTCATCATGCGTATAGTGAACGCGTTTGCGTATTTCCATTGTTCGATCAGCTTTTGCATTAACGTCTTGTTTCGACGGACACACACATTGAACGAAACCGATTTCTTTGAAACGACAAAGCATATCGACTCCATCACCAGATTTGCGTCCATTATAGATGTGTAAGTGGCTTGACCGTCTTAAATTAAGATGATCACGCGTAAAAAGTACGTACTGCCATTCTTTTATAAAACATATCTTTTTCCGTTGTATGTCCTAAACGTATCTTTTTATAAAACGCGGATCGATTTCGTTTCCAATAGGACACTGTTTTAGTGGCGGAGGCGTGCAGGGATGCACAAAAATTATAGTTGTTACTGTTTAAGACGATTATTTCTGTCGAAGAGAGGCAGGATCATGATTGTACTATATTCATTTCACCAGATAACAATTAATACGAACAGTTATTAGTGGACAGGCACTTTGAAATTATTCTTAGACCGCTTCGTTATTTGTTGGAAATTTCTTTTCTGTTTTTGTTTGCGATATTATTATGCAGCCGATCTTCTGCACTGAAAGAACCTTCTAAAAGACTCTTTCGTGTCTGCAATAATTAATGCGATAAACGTGAATAATTGATTTTCATACAATTAGAGCGGACATATTAACGAATGCACGCGAAGATACAAATCGAACGAAGCAAGTGTATGTCAATAATGCCTAATCGAATGCGGACCATGATTAAAAAACGACGACTAAAAGCTGTCCAAGTTGCAAATTTAACAACTTGTGTTACGTTTAAGCGGATCCGAGGATAGTGCGAGAATTAAGTGTAGCTTTTAATGTGCCGCGAACACGAAGTTATGTCTTTACGATGTGCATTATCGTTGTGCTTGAGTATTTGCAACCTGTTATGCGAGGGAGAAGCCTTCTGTGATTGTGTCCTTTTCGTCATGCGAGCCGTTCATTTAGGAGCAGACGTGATTACTATACTGAGAATCTTTATGCAAATTTTCATTATTTTATAAATTCAGCATAAGAGAAAAATTTATTTTTGACCACTTGGAAAATATCTTGTGGCAAAAATACTTGTTTGTTTGCATTGTAAAATTTTCCATGTGCCACAAGTGCATAAAGATCGTCTATTTGTAATATTCAATTAGGTTGGTGCACGGATAACAGCTGAATTCTTTCGCGTTATGTTTTGCAAATAGTTTTGCTAATAAATTTGATTCGATAAATGATTTTAAGGCACACCAATTAAGCAATAAACGAGCTTTAAAATTTCGAACGATATAAGAAAAAGGATTTATTAAGAAAATTGTTTGTAAATGTGAAACTGGAAGAATTTGGCTATTATTTTTGCAGTAATGATGAAATGTGTCAGCGATTGGGACACTGGTGTGTGCATTAACGCATAACAATGGAGTTGTCTTTATTCTTTTTCTTTTATGCAGTAAGTTAAATCGTTCCGAGCGCAGCCGCTTGTAAGACTTTGCAGATCATCAGCTGGTATTGTAGACAATAGTTTTTCGTGGTGTCGGTATTTTTCAGACCGTTTTCAGACCGGCAGTCAGTCACGAATTCATTAAAAATAAAAGCAAAGTAGAGAAGGACATTTTTGGGAGATCGCAGGGAGAGAAAAAAAAACAAAGATATACGAACAAAAAAATAAGAAAATAACGAGTCTAGAGGTGACAGTCAAATCTGTTCGAGGCCGTGAAAAATTAGCCGATGTACATAAAAGGGAGAGAAAACGAAAGAAATTGTTAATAACATTACCTCTGTGTTGCGCGAGCAACACTCCCTTCCTACCTGTGATTTGTAAAATTTACTAGTCAGCTTACTGCATTTATTATAAATAAAATCATTGCTGTGTACAACTATTTTATTATAATCGAGTACATTATGGTCGTTACTCGGACGTTTGACAACTGTGCGGGGGCGTGTAGATCGCGATTGATGAAGGGGCGATCGAAATCAGAACTGGAACGTTTGTTTAGTATTTATGGTTGTCGTTTCGCCAGTTGTTATGGGGCCGAGTATTACGCAGCCTTCTTAGACGTTAAATATTTGAATAATATTAAAATGCATCGACTGTATGTATCTATAAGCATACGTATTTTCGCATTATAAAATTGTCTTCGAATTGAACTATTCAGAATAAAACGTAATGATCCGGAAGGTTTTTGATTTGCTGTTACTTCCTTATACTGCTTCTTTTAATTAGATTTATGTAAGAACATTGAATAAATAAAGACAATATAATGAAAAGACGTATCTGCGTATAGAATTATTGAATCTTCCATTTTTCCTGTATATCCTGAAAATTTTTCGAAAAATTTCGGACTTGACGTTGACTTGTACTACATAAATATCGACAAATTTCGGAACATTTCGACGTCTGGCTTGTCGTTGACTTGTACTACTGAAATTTCGAAAAATTTCGACCGTCTGACTTGTCGTTGACTTGTACTACTGAATTTAGAAAATTTTCGGGCGTCTGACTTGTCGTTGACCTATACTACTGAAATTCCAAGAATTTGGGCCGTCTGACTTGACGTTGACTTGTACTACTGAAATTTGGATACCTCCTTTGATATCATGTTCTCCTAATACAAAAATTCAATTTTTCGCGAAAATTTCGTGAAAATTTCGACCGTCTGACTTGTCGTTGAGTTGTACTACTGCTATTTCGAGCGTCTGACTTGTCGTTGACCTATACTACTTAAATTCCGAGAATTCCGGACGGCTGACTCGACGTTGACTTGTACTACTGAAAATCGGATACCTCCTTCGATATCATGTTCTCCTAATGCAAAAGTTGAAATTTCACGAAATTTTTCGCGAAAATCTCGACCGTCTGACTTGTCGTTGAGTTGTACTACTGAATTTTCGAGCGCCTGACTTGTCGTTGACCTATACTACTTAAATTCCGAGAATTTCGGACGGCTGACTCGACGTTGACTTGTACTACTGAAAATCGGATACCTCCTTTGATATCATGTTCTCCTAATACAAAAGTTGAAATTTTCGCGAAAATTTCGTGAAAATCTCGACCGTCTGGCCTGTCGTTGACTTGTACTACTGAATTTCGAAAATTTTCGAGCGTCTGACTTGTCGTTGACTTATACTACTTAAATTCCGGGAATTTCGGACGGCTGACTCGTCGTTGACTTGTACTACTGAAAATCGGATACCTCCTTCGATATCATGTTCTCCTAATACAAAAGTTGAAATTTTCGCGAAAATTTCGTAAAAATTTCGACCGTCTGGCCTGTCGTTGACTTGTACTACTGAAATTTCGAAATTTTTCGGCCGTCTGGCTTGTCGTTGACTTGTACTACTGAATTCCATGCCACCTCCTTCGATATCATGTTCTCCTAATACAAAGTTAAATTCTCGGAATTTTCGACAATTCTCAGAAATTTCAGTAGTACAAGTCAACGAAAAGTCAAGACGCTCGGAAAAGTTCGAAATTTCAGTAGTACCACTCGAAGTCAGTCGAAAATTTTGCTATTCCCGAAATTTTCGAAGACTAATTTAATTTTAATATCGAATATTCTTGTCCAGGGTAGGAAAAGGAGAATATACATGAACTGCTGTAACTAATATTATCTATTTCTCATCAATTAAACTACAATGTTAAAACGTGTACATATAGAAAATAGAACAAAAATGTGATAAGTTGTCGATTCTTAAGTTATGTTGTGTAGGGGGCTCCTAGACTCTATATATCTCGTTTGTGCTAGGCGCATTTTTCTGCTCTGTCGATATCATTTGTATCTGTGACAATCTGTGTCGCCGCTACCTCGAATGGCTAAACAAAATATTCAGGTTCATATAATCAAATACTCCGTGAGATGATTATACCAGAGAGGAAATGAGAGTGCTCACGCTTGGGGTTCCAAACCCCGAGGCATCCAACCCCTAAAGAACAAAACAAATGATTCTTTCCGATATTTCCATAAGGGATAGTACAAAATGCGGCAGGAATCATCTGCTCCTGAAAATCTGAAAATAGCGCCACTAGACAGTAGCGGTAAAACGCTCAAACTGTTAGCCAAACGTTACCGACCGAGTAACCGACATTGTTGCCGCCAGCGCCACCTGGCGGTCGAACTTCGAAATTAATCGGCTACAAGCTTGAGCGTTTCGCCACTACGAGCTAATGGCGCTGTTTGTAGATTTTGCCGGAAGTTCTACGTGGCGCCACCTAGCGGAGGAATCCCGAACACTAATCGGCTACAAGCTTGAGCGTTTCGCCACTACGAGGAATGGCGCTATTTGCAGATTTTGCCGGAAGTTGTACGTGGCGCCACCCAGCGGAGGAATCCTGAACA